>JAOUQX010000030.1:18664961-18678959 GCA_028566295.1 Liobagrus marginatus
AAAGTAATTTGCCCATCTGTTTATAAGACATATTTTCAGACGCATCAACTCTACCTAGTTCAGCTAGCCATTCCTTAAAGGAAGGGGCCTCCTATGACTTCCAGCTCCTAAAAAATATTTGTCTGCCAATTATTAAACTGGTTTGTACCCAGTATCTTTGTGTGTTTGTCTCTTATGCCATTATCTGCCCACCCACCTAATATAAACAACATCGTGGACATCGTGAAACAGGAGTATCCAAAATAGTGCAAATATGTTCATGAACTCTTTTCCAGAAATCCTGGGCTCTGTAGTCATTTAAAATATAAGCATGTAAAGCAGCGTACACAACAGAGGAGAAATTAGGTTCTAAATCATTCAAAAAAAAAAAATTCAACATTGATAGAAGTTTTATTGATAAATACGGCTGCAAATAAATAAAAGAACTGCTTCTTTTTTCACCTTGTGGTCTTCAGTGAATTTGGATGATGCAGAGTGAATGTGTTAAGCTTACAAAGTCAAGTGAACTAAAATGTATATTTTTTTCCTAAACTGTAATGGACATCTCAGGACAGGTTTTTGGAGCAAAAATGTGTGTAAGTATTGTGCCACACATTGTTTGATAACAGAAATGCTGCATATACAGTATATGGTTGTATATGTGTGTGCGCGTGTATATACACACACACACATGGTTGTTTTTGTTATGCCTTTTTTTTTTTTTTTTCTTTTAAAATGATCATTGACAATCTCTCATAAGCAATCAAAAAATCTGAATTCTTTAATAAATGTGAAAAACATAGGGCTATTTCATATTTACAACTGAAGCCCAAACCCCACCCCACCCCACCCCTTTTCCCCTGCACTCTGTTCTCCTCTCGGCTCTCTAACCTGTTTTCCAGAAACGTCAGGGCCTGTCGGACAAAAGCCATCTGCATCTCCACAGAGACACGACTCCTCAGTGTGTCTTTGGCTGGGACCAGCAGCACATCAGTCATCTGCTTCACCATCAGCCACATGTCAGACACATTCTACACAAACGCACAAAATAAAACGATCTGGCAACTACAAAACACATTTTTGTAGGAAATAAATCATAATGCTGCAAAGGAACAAGAGATATGTAAAATGTAAACAAGTAAAAAACAAATGTAAAATCGGCAGCTATGACTGGGACTAACCTTATCATCCAGACTGTCAGCTACCAAAGCACACAAATCCCCCAGACTGGGCTGACTGTGTCCGTTTACAACCTTTTCGTTGAAAATGTAGATCTGTTGGAGAGAGGAGAGAACTCACAAACATTCCTACAGACGTTCACATGCCAATTCGGGCTACGCCCTTGCAGTAAAGTGTTGGAAAATAAAAAACAAAATAAAAACAACAAAAACATTTAGAAGGTCGTTGAAAAAAAGGACCATGATGAGCAACACAATCCCGCAGGCGATGTGGCGGCACATGGTGACCAAAACACAATGGGACGGTAAACAAATGTGGAGCGGTAAAGAGATAGCGCCTTTGTGCTGGGACAGAGAGATAACCCACAATGCCCCAACGCCAACCAATCAATCTTTTGGATCAATCAGGGCTTGGGTTTGCAGTACATGACCTGATTGATTCTAGTCATGCGCAGTGTGAACACAGTGGAGGAGAGTTTGTGTAGACCTGTACGCTCAAATTATTGTCGCAGCGTATAATGCAAGTGTTCAATTCTGCGATAATAACGTCTACGTGGAATAAACCATAAGATGGTATGCTGTTATAAGAAAATAATCAATGACTCAATGGTGTGATGTAACCCCCTTTAAATGAAAGAATAACAGCATAATCTGGATGTTTATATTTCTCTTTCTAACTTGTTTTATTACAGAAACACTTCCTTTGTGTAGCATCTGCTTTTTCATTTATAGGTAAATCAAATGTCCACAGAACAAGTTCGCTTACATTTTAGCAGCTATAAATAGTCGTTCTCTAATAATCCTTAAGCGTTACCGTCTTTCTTGTATCAGAAAACATAAAGGACTATTTAAAACATTAGTGATGACGATTGTTCAGATTTGAGAAATCAAACGCACTGTGATAGACATACGGTTAAATACTGCGCATATGCAGTACGCTCACCTGACGCCCATACGCCACCTCCACGCTGTCTAGAGCACTGCGTCCAGGAGCTCCCACTTCACTTAGAAAACTAGGCTGTGTGTAGGAAAAAGAAAGCACGCAAACACACACACACACACACACACACAAAGGCAGGCCGTTTGATTTACGCCAGCGAGCTGTTTCCTCTCTCTAATTTGTTATCAGTGCAGCATGAAACCTACAGTGCAAATCAAACGTATAAAAGTATATTGCTAAAGATGGAACAGACTGAGAGCAAAATGGACGCTCATGGCATAGGAAGTGAACAGCAGGCCATGCATGGAAAATTTAACAGCCTATTAATAAATTAAGTGGTAACTAGCACGTGCACGCAGACACACACACGTACGCATTCTTACCCTTGCTCACACTCACACGCTTGCACTAACACGTCGACACTGGTATGCATATGTGCGCGTGTGTGTGTGTGTGTGTGTGTGCCTTTGTCGAGATGCCAATTAAATAACAATTTAACAGACATTAATAATGCAGGTTAAACTTTATCCGGGCACGAGTGCAAGTTAAATCCGTTATTTTGTCCACTTTGTAATGACACATCAATGGCAGCCATTTTAGGAATGTGGTGTCTATGGACGTGCTCTAAACATAAAACCTGCTACATTCCCAGGCCGGACAGGACGTCTAGCTTCTAGAGGGTTAGTTAAGAGCTAGAGGTCAAAACAGATGACGTTAAATGGTAGGTAGTGTTTGTTGCATGCGGTTATCTGAAACTCTGTTCCACAACAATTCTTTATTCTGTCTGTCCTAACTATTTGGTTGTGTTATTAACTAGCTTACTAGTAGGCTTTTGTCTTAGGAGCATGATCACACCTATTATTTAAAAAAAAAAAAAAAAAAAAAAAATACACTTTCTTTTAATGATCTTATTCATCACACAAATGCTAGGAAGTCTGTTTGGGACACACCCAGCTTTTATGCAACCAACATGCATAAAAATACCATGAATAGTAAAAACATGAACGAGTATAATACTAATATTGCAGTAACGCCTAGCATTTACAATACGTATAGTTGTTACAACATAAAACATTTTTTTTAGCACACTGTTTTATCATTTTATGACTAAATTCATCTTGTGAATGCGTGCACAAACCAATGTAATTTGATGATACCCAGCTATGTATGCAGTAGAGGTGTCACAAACCTGCCAACTTTGGGGGGGAAAAAAGGTTTTAAGTACCATCAGAGTGGCGGTGTTGTTGAAAAACGCTATTTTAACCTTTTATAGGCAGCTAATCATTGCACCTGCTTAGCATTGATCATGTAAACATTTCTGTTGTTCTGAAAATACCCGATAACCCATAATTCTGCGTTTCGTATTTTGTTGGTTTGGAAGCTCATGATCGGAACACACGGGGCGGGTTAGAAACGCGTAATATGAGCGACGAGTGAACAGCAAATGAGCTTCCTATAAGTCATAACAGCGATCGCAGAAGGGAAACTAAACTGACACAGTGCGGGGAGAAGCAAATGCTCATCACAACCTGTAAATCAGTGGAAAATAAATAGAAATTATGATTCTGTCTGAAGAAATACATAGTAAACAGATATAGTATAGTGTTAATATATCAATATGTCTCCAAGCGGAATTTTGTTTTGCTGTCGAATTTGCAGTCTCTTTTTAATGATGGTCTTGCGCATTTGTCAATCCTCCCCTGCTTGCTAGACGGAAAAGAACCCAGCGCTCTGATTGGTTGAGCGCTTTTTGTACAGAGCCATTACCAGGTTTTTTGCCTAGTGTAGTAACAAATCATACCAGCGTACTATGAGGTCAAAATGCGCACAGGCTGGCAAGTCTAGGGTCATTTCATATAATTTAAAATAAATAGTCTTGAGTGTTGATTATCCTATAGTCTTTATATTCAAAGGTATCTGATAATAATTTAAAGCTATCTTGTTGATCGACAACATGGAATACGCCATTCAATTTGACTTGGAAATGTCAAAAATAAATATTAGGTGTAAATATTAGTGCCTTTCTCACTATATATGTAAATAGACATATTTACCACTTAGTATAATATAATGAATATATTGTACAATAAAATTACACCCAAGGAAAAAAAAAAAAAGTGGTTTCGTTAAAAGTAAATAACTACATTACAGTATATATATATCAGGTGTGTTTGAGGCTGCTATTTTAATACCACTCCCACACACAAGAACGCAGATGACACGCATTCATAAGTATGTGGACACATGACCATCATACCTATATGTGGTTCATCTACAAATTAGCCATATAGTGTAGTGCCAACACCGGTGTGTCTGTGCGTGCGTGCATGCAAAGCTATGCACCGTTTAAAATAAACATCTGACCAATGATTGTGTGCGTTTAAGCACTGATGCGTGTGTGCATGTTTATGGACCTCCACGTCCTGGCTGAAGTCCAGCGCATCTTCGCCTGCTCCTAACAGCGTGTGCAACACTCTCTGCTTCACCTGCTCCCACTGTACCAACATGGACTCACGATGATATTCCTCCGCCAGCAGGAAAGTCTAAAAGAGACAGGAAGATGGAATGAGCGAGCAAGCAAGAGAGAGAGAGCGAGAGAGAGAGAGGAGACCGTACATGTGTGAAGGAGAACAAAAATTAAAAGGGTACAAACTTAATCGAATTAATTGTTAATGAAGGAAGACATTTAACGTTGGACGTTGTGCGTGTGTGTGTTTACAGTGAACTAAATAAAGTCTTGCAAAGATGGCCATCACCTTCTCCATTCAGGCCAGAGAAAGAGTAACTGGGCAAGCTCAGAAATGTGCTTATTCTTGTCTAATAGAAGTGTGCCACTAACTGGGTCCCAGTGGCACCCGCTACAGATTTAGCTACACACCCTGATTGAATAGATGCTTGTCTATTTCACGTAATCCCGAAGGACCGACGTGTGATAATTGCAAGCGCTCTAATTAAAATGGCTTGAGAACAGCGAATAAAATCTTTTATGGAACAAAGTGTCTTGGGCGTGTGTGTGTGTGTGTGTGTGTGTTTGCACAAGGTGACATGTTCCCACCAAGTTAAGAAAAAGCTCTGGAGCTCTAATAATGCATTTACAGCAATTGGCAGACGTCCTTATCCGGAGCGGCTTCCTTTTATCTTATTTCAAAGCAGTCGAGGGTTAAGGACCTTGCTCAAGAGCGCAGCTGTGCTTGGAGGTGCTGGGAATTGAACCAACGATCTTTAGATCAGCAGTCCAACACCATAACCACAGCGCTACCACCTCTGACTGGAAGCTCTATGCAACTAGATTTAACTCGAAGAGTAGCCAAAATGGTTTTATAGCATTAAAGCATGTTAAGAAAGAAAACTGCTAAATTTGCTAAAAATAACTTCAATGCCTATGGCAAATAAATGTTCAAACTGATTTTTTTTTTTTAAACAATTTTAATTATGCATTCTATTATAGACAGGTAGCACACATCTCCTACCCTTTAGCTCAGAGTTATAATAGATTAAGTAAGCATACGGAGGAGCTATTGACCCCTCAGAAATCTGCCCTCTGGTTGAGTAAGGGATAATGGTGGCCGGTTGCATTCTATTTCAACCCCACTGAAGTGGCACAGAGAATCGGGAGTCGTAGAGAATGACTAACATATTGTGCGATTCTGCAACTTAATAGTGCTGAACCTTTATGTGGGATAGGATAGGATCGACATCACAAAAACAACAAACAAACAAAATGTTGATTAAGATTTGTGCGAGACAAACTGTCCGGCGTGAAGTGAAGCAGAGACTTACCCTGCGGCGAGACTCTTCGATAGCGGACAGCAGTGCATTATCTCGCTCATTCTTCAGAAAGCCCTGGAAAAACAGACACGGCCTGGAGGTTAAATGTGCTGCAACCTACTTTTCCCCCTCTCAGCTTTCAGAGCACACGCCCTTGCTCTGTCTTTGTCTCCCTATTTTTCCTGATCTCTCCCCTTCCTTGATCGTTTAAATTGTCCAAGGCACAACAACGGCGAAAACAAAGAATAGGTATTGTTGTCAAAACCACTGCTAAATCAAAGTCTGCTTGGAATCGACCGGGAAATTTTTTTATACACTGTAATTCCATTCTTTCAATGTGGTGGCGCCAGATTAGCTTCGGGTTACTTCGCAAGAGCTTAGGTTCAGTCTAGAAGGTTCTGGAAGTGATTTGCACTTTCGAAAAGACATCCTTTGACACGCGTTCATGTATAACATAACATCACCCAGGAGTTTTCTAATTGATCTTTTGTGAGAGCTTAACCACAAAGCTTGATTAGAGTGCTGCCGGTAAACCAATTCTAGGTTATTTTATAAACATCTTGTAGCTTTAAGAGGACACGGGATGCTTATTCCTAATAGCATAATGAACACATCTTCTTTACTGTGTTATTACTTTCTTTTTCGTTGAAACAGGAGCCCTGAGAAATCTCACTATGCGAAACTTACACTGGTTGCACACTACTCCAGAGGGTCTTCCGATTTCAAGAAGTATTTGTATAAAACTCTGATAGCAGATTTGTTTGTTACTCATACATTCTCGTTCACTTGTTTTTGCAAAAACCTTGTCTGCTGTGACTGGAGACAGGAAAGGACACTTTGCAGACGAATCAAGCACATTCGCTCTCGGTGCGAAGCCGCACACTGGCAGCGAACGGCCATCTGCAGCACAAACGTGCATGGGTGGGGGCTGGGGAGAGCAGAGTACACATAAACGAATAAGTTGGCAGTGGTCAGGTGGGAGGTTAGGATAAACAGCAACACAATGCAGCTGAGTGGGGCTAAAGAATGAAACATTTTTTAAAAAAACAGCGACACCGTGTGATAGTGGAAGCCTCCATGAAGCGGGAGACGCCCACTAGATTTTCTTGCATGAGGCTTGTAGAACATTATAGGTCCTATAATCTCATAATGTCTCACTCTGTTGTCTGAGTCATACTCGTAATCGGAACGATGTCTCCTTTTAATACACCACACCCATCATTAATCGCATTACTGCTTCCTTTAGCATTACCTCAGCAGCCCCTGGAGGAGTCCACTTTATACATTTTCGACTGTACGTTCGGTGGAGTCTGTACAAACTTCTCTATTAATTCTCCAGGCTGTCACTCTTCAGAAAGCTTCTCACCCTGCCCCCTCGCCACCTTCTGACTTCTCTAGCTTACCCCATCACCCCGCTCAACCCACCCCCCTCACAATTCTCAATTGCCTTAACCGCACCTTTGAGTGACGGATGTAAAAGCAGAGCGATATACTGTGACCTGGAGCGCGTGAGATGGGTGGAGCTCGCGTTGTAAATGGTTTGTTCCCAACCGTTCCATCTTAAAACAAGAGTTGTGAAGCCTACTGTTTTTTGAGGGTTTATTTATTTAAAAAATTTTTTGGCCAGTCATTTCTTGCTCAGTCATCATGGCCTCATCCTCCACCAGGACCACAGGAGACTTCAGCGCCACCCGCTGTCCATAAAGGGTCCCTGGCTTAGCAGCAGGATTACTTCGCTTTCGTAGCCTAGTTTTTTTTATTTTTTTACACATCAAGTCGAGATGTAAAAGCCTTAGTTAAATATCTCGCATCTTTTCAGCTGGTTCTATAAATCAATGTTAATCGTATTAGTGGTCATCAGGGCGGTGAAATTGTGGCACGAAATTTTAGGTTGTATAGATTTGCGCATTTGTTAAAATGTGCCTTTCCCAATAATAAGGGGTTTTGTGTGACACACAAAGACAGCCATGCACTCATATAGGGAACTGAACGTAGGTGGGGAAAGCGGACATAGGAACCACTATAAGACACAAACCAGATTTTCTTGAAATGTTCAGTATAATTCATTATCATTGAAAAGCAATACATTTAGATCTCTAGCATTGGGTTAGGTTAGATCATGCACATTTGCAAATTGGAGTTCCACAAATCCGATTTAGTATGTGTAGACTATGTATTGTACCTATGGACTGCGGTACACACAAATTGCATAGACTTCTGCCACTCTTCAAACTAAATATTCTTGGGCTAGCTTGCACACATGCAGAAAAAAATGTTTTTAGTCAGCAGATATATTTGTATAACAGCTCACTGGGAAAAAAAAAGTCAAGGTTTTAATCCATCTGTGCCATCCCGCTTTTTATCTATGTTGTTGAATGTACTAAGGAAGATGCTCCCTTTAATGCCATTAGCACTTAGAAACAATGAGCAAGACAGGAACCCCACCCTAATGCCACCACTTCCTGTGTGCCTTCATCTGGATCATCGTCATCCTCGTTACCAGCACGATTACCATTATATTTAGCATCATCATAAAAAACCTATCACTACAAGACACAAGGTCCAAGGTGCAGAACCTGCATGATGTGACCGCCTCAGTTCTGAATCGTAAGAGCTGATTGTGAACTTGTGCAAGTGTGCAAGCATGTATGGATGTGCAGAAGATACTTACACACGCCTTGCCTCAGTCTGTCCATGTAGGTGCATATAGCCGGGAGCAGTGTGCGCTGCACCCAACACACTCTTTCCTCTTTGGTAGCTTCAGCTCGATGGTCAGCGCCATTCTCGGGCGTTTTCTGACCTCTCTCGCTGCCGGCGCACACTTTAGTCTGACAAGAACGCCTTCCCACCCCATGCCGGCTTATTGGTCTGAGCCCAGATATGTGCCACGAGCTGGGTTCCTGTGGGCTGCTTTATTGTCGGAGGAGGACCATACCAAGTCTGTGCATAGACGGGGGTGGGGGAGATACAGAGGAGGAGTGATACTTCAGCCTGAACCGTCTACTGCGCTCTGTCACCCATCTACCCCTCCCTCCCGCTTCCCTCCAGCATCCCTGCCATCCTCCTCTTTCAGTCTCTCTCATTTCTTCCTTTTTTATACATCTCTGCATCCTTCCTCACACTCCCCCCCCCCCCTCCTTTAGCGCAACGCAATTATGGTAATGGATTTTTTTCCTTCCCTTCTCCTGATAGCTTCCGACATCCTGTCCAGAAACTGGGCTAATAATCCTCTTAAAAGTCATGTTTAGTTAATGAGAAGAGTGCAGTGGCTTAGGAGCGGCTAGCCGGGCCAGACATGAGTGGATGTACAGCTATTTCACCCTCATGAGCTAGAGCAGCTGCAGCTATCTTGGTGTGACCAGACAACAGGGGCTGCTCTCGTAGACGCGAAGAAAGAAATAGCAAGCGGTCCCGCATTTTACAATTCAACCTTGATGCTATAGCAAGAAGTCTTCGCATATATCCCACTTCTTGTTTAAATACTCCTACATACGTACTCCGCGGCTGCACAACCTCCGCGCTTTTCCTCTTTAAAGGGAAAAGCAACTTGCTGTAGGCCTTATGTTCATCTTTGTCTCTCTACAGTATCAGACAATGGCGATAGACAATCACGACCATCTAGACCAAATAGAGCCTAATTCACAGCGCTTCTCTCATCCCATAATAACGAATAAGTTTTATACCGGAATTTACAAAAACCCACACGCATGGAGATATACCCGGCTACGCCTTATCACCTCGACACACGCTTTCTTTGTCTCGAGACAAGCAGCTCAGCAGCCTTACACAGAGCAGCACAAAGAACAATAACTTAACATAAATGTGGCTCACAATAGCTGTGTAGCTGTCCGACATCCTTAACCCCCCAATCCCACCCACATACAACCACACACACGTGCGTGCACACGCACCACTCCGTAACAAGGCATAAGTATAGAAAATCAAATGTAATCTTTTTTTTAGAGATGATACCTTTAAAAGACACTAAATTATTATGAGTGACATCAAATTAAAACATAAGTGCAAGTGGATCAAAGACACACGTGAGAGGGGGATGGGGGAGGGGAGAGAGTGGGCGTGAGAGAGCAAGAACGAGAGAGAGAGAGAGAGAGAGAGAGAGAGAGAGAGAGAGAGAGAGAGAGAGAAAGCTTTACTGCCAGATACTAAGTGCACTTCCAGTAAGGCGAACACTCTGGCAGGCCCCACCATAGAAGAATCTAGGCTAAGAAGGGAAGGAGGGAGGGAGACGCAGACTTGGATGACTTAGGATGCACAATGAGCCTTCGGGATGCAAGAGAAAACATAAAGGGATCAATACGCTAATGTGATGAATCGTCAAAAAAAAAAAGTCTATTGTGCTGGGCCGATAAACCCACACCTACCATGACCCTTAGCAAAAATCAAATACATTAAAAATGAACATGTAGAGCCATGACTGACAACTGCCTGTGAGCCTGTAGGAAATAATAGGACTAGATCCCATGGGAAAGATGAAATGAGGCTCAGGGCTAAGTGGTTAGAAGTGCAAAAACGCAGTTAAGACCCAGGAAGGCAGACCGCTTCCTAACTGCATTATTAAAACTAGTACAAAAAAGCTGGACAATGTGTAGAACATGATAAAAGAAACACCGCTGTTTAGGCAAAGGTTTAACATAAGGTTATAAAGTGGCTGTAAAAATCTGTTTTTTCAAAGCACTTGTCTGTGTTTACATGGGCTTCCTGTCAGTCTTTTTATAGACACTACCCAAATGACCAGTCATTCCACCCAGTGACCATTCGCAGTCAGTTCAAAAAACAGGGGGGTTTGAGACCAGCCAAATTCAGCAAGTGCCGAATGCAAATACTTTCACTGCATGTAAAACAGCATGGCAAACTTTTAGATCATTTACTGACAAGAAATGCAGCCAAATTAGATCAAGAAAAAACTTCCTAGAGCATTTCAAAAGTTAAAGGATTTTTAAAAATAGTACAAGAGATGAACATGGAAATCTGAGCCTCAGTTTAGTAGCCGGGGCACTGATCAGGAAGTCGGTCAATTTAAAGGCTGTCTCAATCGTGCAATCTTTCAAATGCACTGTAATGTTTGTGTCCTAAAACAATTCCACAATGTAGTGCAAAAAAAGAAGAAAAAAAAACCTTGGTACATCGATACTCACTATGATCCCTTACTAGAAATCTCAGCATATTTTCCTTTGTGGAAAATTCTCAGCTGACTCTACAAACGTTAGTTTGTTATGGCCCCAAAATAAAAGAAAGCTATAGGAGCTGGGGCAGTGGAAGCGGAAAATGGTGACGGCTATGGATTGTTGATCGGAGGATCGGGCTTCAAGCACCATCACAGCCAAGTTGACACTGTGGTGGCATCATGGCCCTTAACTGTCGCTGCTCGGTGCGTGCTGTAGCAAGGCTAACCCTGCACACGCACCTCAACTTTCTAATCAAGGGTATGAAAAGAAAACACGGATATGACTGCGCAGTAATGTATATGTGAATAATTAGGACTGCCTTATTTTAATGATTACTTACATTCATGATTTTTTATGCTCTATTTGTGGTTTATTTGAGTCGAATGACAAATAAGTTAGAAATGTTGCAAAGATGAGCAACAGAACAATCAAATGATTTTCATAGTGCACTGTTAGCAACTTACGATAACGTCGTGCCTGTTTTTGACGTTTTGCATGCGTACATGGTTAAAGTAAACTGAACCTGTCCCAAGGTGCAATGAGCGAGAGTCCTGACCATTTCCCTAACTTGTAAATGCTATACTGATTCATGTCCCAGGGAGCTACGGAAGGGATTGAGATCCACATATAGTAAAAGCTTTACAATATAAAGAGAGCATCTCCTTATAAAGGAAAGGAGGACAGCGTAGGCGCTCGAGCATTCCTGCAGCAAGAAAATCAGTGTAAGTTGAAGTCCTTGTGTTGGCAAATTAGCAGAATGGCCTAGTTGGTTAAATCTAAAGTGTAGAAAAGCTGATGGATGGATGGATGGATGAAAACATGAAAGCAATGGGTAAAAAATGGCTCAGAAGTTGTATGTCCATCCATCCATCCATCCATCCATCCATCCATCCATTTTCTGAAGTACTCTACAGAGGCATGACAGAGGCAGGAATCTCTTCCAATCAGCAACAAACGTCTTTGGACTGGATACTTGAGTAGTCTTATGTAAATCACCCAAAGCATGAAAGCACCCGCACACACTCACACATGATGGAGTTGAGACTAGGAACCCTGATCACCAGAGGTGCAAAGCAAACGTGTTAACCATGAAGTCATCATGCGACCACCCCACCCCTCCCAGCTACCCTTCAACCCTTTTGTCAGCCAGCTATTTAGCTCATCAAGCTTCAATATTGGCTCATCCTGGCATCCAAGCATCATCCTAAGATTTGCGAACACATTAAATATGAGCAAGGTCCATGAAATTTCCTAGAATTTATCATCAGATTATGACTGTGACTGAAATCTTCCCCAGATGATTTAATACTCTTTGTTCGGTCACCGCTGTGTCATTCCATGACTCAAATTGAAGGTAACGGGTTTAATATCTGAACTCTTTGTCTGTCTCCATTCCAATCTCTCGTTCCTCTCTCGACAGTAGAGATCACCTCACATGATCTCACAGAAATCTGTTCTCTTCCTTCAAAAATTCGAACCGATGTAACGCATCTATTCATATTCAGAAGGAGCTGTAAAAGCTACAGTTCCCATGTGTACATCATACAAGTCCGTCTTTAGACCAAAAGAGAAGAGCTCAAATTTCATACTGAAGCATTTTATATTATGATGTTTGGAAAACCTCAAGTGGCTAGAAAAAAGTATACAACACTTATTACACGGCTATGTGGAATACTTGATTTTAATTGGTCAATCGCGCCATCCAGCGGAATGTTAGTCTCAGATAACAATCGCCAAAATGAATAACACACCACTCAGCCGGGTAGTACGAGTTATCGTTACCAGTACTCCTTAATGCTTAACGTGTCACTCCTTTTTCTTCATTGAAGCTTTGCGTAAGAGCTAATACAATATTTCAACTAGTCAATATTTCCTGTCTAATTTACTTGGCAAGTAGTTAAGTAATAAGCTTCGCGTCGGGGTCCTGATCAGGATCCTGATCACTCTGGGGTTTATTCTGTGATAACAACTGGCTGGATGTTCATTGTCCTTTACTTAAAATGTATCCATGACATTAATAGCAGGCTTTAACTATCATTAACTGCTTCGTGTCCTCAAGAAGCATTTAACAACAATGATCAGCATCAACGCAGCACATGCTACACACTACGATGTGTCCAATAGCGCCCTCTGGCGCATATAAAGAAAATTAGATGAGCACTAAATGAAGGTACAGAATCAGATATTTACAGGCAATAGATTGAGGAGCAGATGTATAGCTGAAAAATACCAAAGAAGCTCCCCAGACTCTTCTTGTACAACTGCGTGCACATTACTCAGCATAAAGAAACATCCATTATCAGTCTGACTTAACACAACACTGACACTCCTACGTAGAAGGATGACTGCTGCAGGGTGTAGAAATGTTTGTAATTTGTGCGACAAGAATGACGGAACACTGAGTCACTGTGACTGACCTGCCAAATCACTGGACCTCAATTTTGTAGAAAATGTGTGCTATTATTTGGAAGAGAAAACGCAAAATGGGGGCCAAGATCTCTAGCTGAGGTGCCCACAGAGTGTGTGAAAACTGGCAGCCATCTTTACCACCTACTGCAGTAATTGTACTTCATCATTTTAAAATAAAACACCCTTATTGGTAGCAAGGTTATTAAAACCACATGCTCCAGTGTGTTTTATTGCTTTTATACAACAATAATTGCCAACACTTTTTATTTATCATAAACACAACACAATTCTCCCTGTTGTGCAGGGAGAATAAAAGCACAAGTTAAATGGGATTTCAATGTGAAGCTAAAATGTCTGATACCATGGCACACAAAACTGGAAACACCTTCAGGATTCAAAAGTAACGCGGGTTGGATTCTACAGAATGCTAAATAAAACGAACTGTTATTACCGTATATGCCGGTGTATAAGTCGACTTTCTACACCCAAATATTAATATCAAAATGGGGGGGGGGGGGTCGAATTATACACCGGGTAC
>JAOUQX010000030.1:18745683-18755936 GCA_028566295.1 Liobagrus marginatus
TCTACTCCCCCCCGCCCCAGTCCATCACTCTGTCCAAAGCAGTGCTGAAAAGCGTTTTTGCCTTGGTGCCAGATGCTGTTTCAGTTCTTCGTCCAGAAGCGATGCTTCGGCGTGATAAGCACAGTAGCAATATCTTGGAGGTTGACTTTGAAAGGGCCCACTCAAAAATAAATATTAATGCAAGTCAAAGGCAAGACTCCTGAAAAGGAAAGAAAAATGTCCTGATAAGGCACTATTAGCATATGCCAGTGTGCATAAAGGGCGGGAGCACAGTCTGGGTAAGCAACTGTGAAGCTGCGTTGATGGGCAGTCATGCCAAAAGCCTGTAGCTTAAATATGTTTGTCCTAATCGCTCCAAACATATGTGTTTTTAAACAAATCATCATTGGCTGAAAAAAAAACACTAATGGCTTGCGCCGTTAGAAATAATAACAAACTTGAAGGTGTTCGGGTATAATATATGATCGGCTTAATGTTATTCATTAACAATATACGCTGCCACTTGAACAGTACAGAGAATCATGCCCCTGAATGCTTCCTTACCCCATTTCTTTTTCTCAACTTTACATTTTGCTCCAATCTAAAGCTAATTTCACCTGTGAATTGTTTAATGTATAATATTTTTAGACTGCCGTGAAGTCAGGTTGCTGTTATATTGGATAAGGCAGCTCGATCTGCTTTTCTGATAGTAGGTAAGACGTTGGCAGTTAGGCTTTAAGCCGCAAGCTCCAACTAAAAGGTTCAGAGTAAAGAACAGCTGAACAGTTAGAACATCTTTAACTCCCTCATTTGTGATCATGCTCAGTAAACACACCCTCTTAGCATTCTTTTACCGATTAAATTGCAAAACATCCCGGCCTAGGGTGAATTTGCCATGCGAGCCTCAAGCTAAAGTATCTGGTTCGGTCAAAGTTATAGGAAATATTTGTGCGCCTTTGGTGCGTCATCCTCCCTGTTGGCGAAGATCGCTCCGATAGATTACCCATCCCTTTCCGATGTGGAGATTAGTGTGCAGACCAGTGGGGCTGGATCCCAAGCCTTGTATTTTGACAGTCGAGATAGGAGACGAGATAGGCGAGGCGGCGATCTCTGCGCCGATAGTGCCAGCGTGAGACGGATGGAAGCGATTGTTGAGCTGGAATTGGCATTTTAATTACATTGGGCTGCCGCTTTCTCATCTTTGTCATGTTAGTGTTGTTGTTTGGGACTGGCTGGGTGTATCTGAAGATAAGTTTAAAAAGAGAGAGAGCGAGAGCGAGAGAGAGAGAGAGAGAGAGAGAGAGAGAGAGGAGCAGATAAGAGCAGAATAGGATTGCAGACCTGATAAGCAGTAGGGGAAAGAGGCAGGAATCCAGAAATGATAGATGGATGTATTCTGGGTTTTTAAAGCACCTCCCACAGTGAGATTGTGAGCGCTGATAAGGCAGCCGTGCAGATGGGTGCTGAGATAAGGGCGCAGAGATGGTGGACAGATAGCAGCCGCTCTGCACAGGGTGACATTATTCGAGCGGCTTGCATTATTCATGGACGTCGGTTGCTTGATTGCGTTCGAGCCATGCACTGACCACCCGTTGGCTGGACATGGCACTCGTTCAAGTGACCACCTTTCCGTTGATGTCGACCGAGTCACTCTTTTGAAACGATTGTATCTGCAGTTCCTGTTTTTGTTGAAAACTGCTGTCAGGTTCAGCCTCATGGGGTCACTTGACCCTAGGGTTAACGTAATATCCTGCTACAAACATCGTGCTAAATAAAAGAAACGGAGATCCTTTAAACACAAACGGATAAAAGCAGCAAAATGCGGTTGCACAATACGCCATCGCATATGAATGAACGAACGAACGTGCGTGCGCACACATGCACGTACACACGCCAACAACATAGCTTTTCGGTGGCGCTTGCCTGAATGTATGCGTGTTTCCCCCCCCCCCCCCCCTTCTTTGTTCTGCTTTTAGCTCGATCTAAACTTTTGATAAGCCCTGGGCCCCGATCTCTGGCGCAGATACAGATGGCCACGTGTGATAAGAGTTGTTATCAGGCCAGAGCAGGCAGGAGTTAAGACTCTGCTGCAATAACAAAACGACACGTAGCAGAAGCAGAGTGCTGGACCCTGGCAATCGGTTCCAGCCCTAATGTGATTAAAGTTGTTGCATAATTAGATGATAGGTGTGAATGCATTTCTCGTCTTCTTTCGCTCTTCCCACACCCGCCCTTCTCCCTCCTCATCCCGCCCCGTGTATTTTTTCTAACAACTATTATAGTCGATTAATTTAATTAAAGCTCATTCAACATATTACTCACAGTAGATCCTGTATAAGATAGCTTTTAGATATGGGGGATGTTTTTGTTTTGTTTCTTGATGATTATCTGCGTAGAGCTTTTTTGCTAAAAACTTCAGAAACCCCAGCCATATAGAGAAGAAAAAGTACCTAAATGAAAAAATGCTGTCAGCATATTTGCGTCTTTATTGCTAATTTATCATTGAATAGGCTACTATTGGATGATACAGGTTTCAGACAACTGAAAGTTGTTGAAATATGTGTGGGGGGGAAATCTCCAAAGTGAATAGTTTTCATTTTTTATTAGAATCAGAGATGTTTTTTTTTTTTTTATAATACAAAAAAGAAGCAATAATTAAACCATTAAATGTCGGCAGTGTGGAAGAAAGAAAAAATCTTGTCCTAATGCCATTTAAAAAAATATATATATATTTAATGTTTTTTCCCCCCTCCACTTAAACATATTTTTTTGAATCGGTAGCAATCATCCTTTCTTTATCTACGCGCTCTTTTATGATCGGATGCATGTGCTGGCTTTTACAACACGTTCTGTCGAATTTGGATCCGTAACAGTAATTGACAGCTTAAGTCACATACATCGCATTGTGCTTTGTTGAGCAGAGTCTTAACCGGAAAGAGATTTGATTGTCTTTTAGAAGAAGAAGGAAAAAAAAAAAAAACCCCATCAGATTTGTTGTGAGTTGTTGTCAGGATTATTTTATCGTCCACTCAGCAGCTTTTCACGCTCTACGGATCGAGATAAAGCAGTTTGAGTTTAAAGCGTATAACTGCGTATTTTAATAAGGTTTGCTCCACTTCGTGTGTCACTAGAGCTAACAGAGTGATGGATTTCTGTTTGAGCCATGTATTGATTGTAGCTTTGCTGCTTTGTTTTGATTGGCCGAGCTGCCTTGCTCTCTAATTGTACGTGTGGCCCGGGCGGTCACAATAAACTGCCTGTGGATTCATATTTACTACTTAGGAAGTGGCCGGATGTTAACCTGGTGGCAGAGGCATAGCTGTTTTCTGGTGTTAAGAGTTATTGCTCCTTCCTGCTCTTCACACAGAGTGAATTATGAGGAGCAACACACAGCCATGCACTCACATCACACTATTCCACATCCACAGCACCCTTACTCGTGTCAAATTTTGTCCCGCTATGAAAAGTGCTCTCTACTGAAGAGTGGCCGTGGATTTTTTTTTCTTTTGTCCATTCATACAAAAATACTTTCTATAGTATTGTTATTGTCATGTTTTCTAGAGTTTTATGTAAAAATACTAATTAAAGTTCAAAGTTCAAAGTTTATTGGTCACATGTACATTATACGTGGTACAACATACAGTGAAATGCGTTTGCGACTAGCCGAAAGTTTGCTATAGGTTATCTATAATTAGATAAATTACCACACACCCAAAAAAAAAGTGCTTTTTAAATGATAGCACTTTACTAATACACAGGGCTAAGTAATGCCACCTTAACCTGCATCATGTGTCCAGGACCCGGCGCATTGATGCTACACTAGACGGTGAATTAATATTCTGAAAAGAGACAGAAACTTTCAGCTCAATTTGTAATGCAAGCGATGTTGCGGCAGTGGTTGGGCATGAAATATTGATGTGCTGCCAAGTCGCTTATAGGCCTCTTTGCACGTTTTTTTAAGCGTAGAAAAAAACAAAAAAAACAAACAGGGACAGCGAGCGTAATCATGAGCTGCCCCTATCACATGGAATCACATTGAGCGGAGAGATTTGGCGTAATGTTTTTGATTAGCGCAGATAGTATGATGTTTCCATAGCAGGAGGGATCTGTTTTGATGAACGCTGGCTAATGGAGTTGATTGAACGTGCTGATTATGACAGGAGTTGGTTGGAGTTAATCAGCTAGTCTTTATGGCGAATGGAGATATGATAATTTGTGCATGTGGAGGAGCCATGTTTGATGAGATCATGGTTAGCACAGTTGACTAGATTGGCTGAGTTCCATGCATGGATCGAGGTTGTGTTCTCATATTGCGATGCGTTTTAATTAGCACAGTTGAACAAGAGGAGACGCTGTCCTCCTCTCTGGACCTACACGGACAGGATGGTCACTGAGTGCTGCACTTTGAACAGAGATCCTGTTTTGATGTAAAGCTTACTTTATATAAGCGGGTTATGCTGAGAATAATACAATAATATGTAACGTTGTTATATGTTATTCGGCTGGACTTTAGCTGTTCGAGCATAATTGCATGAGTTCAGGTTCATATGCTTCATATACTGTATATACAAGGCTTTGCATGTGTATCAGTTCATGGATGGTGGATCACCTTTGTGACAGCCCCCCCCCCAGCACATGCGATAAGAAGCCATTTTCTCCTACTGTGCTCGGTCGGCTCTCCATTCCAGGACGTAAAAAGGCTTTCTGTGGACAAACGGGTCCAATGACCTGCTTTTATAGCCGCAGAGCAGGGCTGTAAAACTCAGTAAAGTGCACTAGCCGGGTTTCCTCTATCGCAGCAGCTGCATCAGTGGAGGCGTATGCCTTAGCCCATGTTGTGTAGTGCGTTTACAACTTATTAATCAAGCTGGAAACAGATCTATTTCTTTATCGAGTCATTTACACAAGAAATGTGGAATTCATGAAAGTCAATTGTTTGGAACGGCATTAGGGGAGTTTTTCCTTGCCATCGTCACCTAAGGCTTGCTCATTGGGATATATGTCACAAGTTCACATTTTTCTTTTTTCTTCTTACTGTTTATCTTTTGTGAAGCTGGTTTGGGACAATTTGTATTGTTAAAAGCGCTTTATAAATTGAATTGAATTGAATTGAATTGAATTGAATTTACATTACGAAAGCCCTCAAGTCGGTGGAAACATGCGTATAAAAAGTATCAGGAAGGAAAACCCTCGACGGATCAGCCCCGAAGCCGTATAACTGTTTTAAGTCACTTTCAATTATTATGTAGATTATACTGTTATGTTTAAATGGCCAATTTTAGTTTTAATTAAAGCAACCCCTTTCAAGACACATCAGCGCTGCTGTTCAATACCGACTAAAGAAAAGGCAACCTATAACAAAAGCAGGAGCAAGTCTCTGGCTGTATTAGCCAGCTTGCCGCAGTAGCCGAGTCGCATTATTGGGAAATGTGGGCCAATACGGTTGGTAATTTAATATGTGACATCATCATTGAAGTTACAGCTGTTGTTTTGATTAGTTTGACCGAGGTGAACTATTTACGCACAGCTTTACAAACACAAGATTGAGAAATGAGGCCCTATGACCTTTTCTCCATATCGTGTGACCGTCTCCATCAATTACATGAGTAAACTCACATAAAACACTGGAGGGTTTTTTTGTTTTTTTTTGGACACTCGTGTCATTGTTTTTGTCTTTACACTTTGACTAAAGCGGGCATGGCTTGGTGCTCTGGTGGGCAGAGATCTCCGGACTGGGTTTAAAGGGAGAGAAGATAGGAGAGATAAGTGCAGGGCAACTGGGATAAAGGCCTGAGAAAGACGAGAGGTTTGAGCGGCTCCAGGGAGCTCCCCTTAACAGAGGTGGTCTAGACTAGAATGTCTCCTCTTTCTGCTCTCACACACTGCACATGGGCGAGCCAAAAAAAGTGGCTACCCACCTCCCTGTGTTGCGCCAACCCTAGGCTGAGATGTGTATAGAGTGAGTCAGCGCATGCCGTTGTTGTGGAGTTATGGGTGATCTCAGCTTCGGGTTTGATTAGCTCTTGTATAAACCGTATGAGCAATGTGTTCCTGATAGCCTTCTGTAATAGTCTCATGAATAGCTTGCTTTTGGTTTGTGTGTATAAAAAAGTGAAGTCACATCCATATTTAGATGATTTCGATAAGTGTGACAGTGTCCTGATGAGATGATGCCAGTGCTGCTTTAGAAATGGTCCTGTGATTGTATATGGAAAAGAAAACGTCTACTTTCTCATTTGCTTATTGTTTCCGAAGGACACCTTGACTATACAAACTACAGACAGCTGTAATAATTCTATAGAATCTTTTCCAAGCTCTAGTTTGTTCGTCATCAGCCAAGCCTCACCACTGAAATGTCCCTTATTAAAGTAGGCCACACTCCTACGGTAGGGTTTACTGGATGTCATTGAACAGACAAATAGCACAAATAATAATCTTTATTCTTATTCGAACCAGTTTATACTAATGAACTGTAACTTCTTCAGTGTGCAAACAAACAACGAATCAAGATGCTTTGCAAAACGTTGTCGAAGAGCATTCATGTCTGTGTGTGTGTTTTATCTTTATAATTTGGATTTTGTAATATTTGAAACAACAATGTACAAACGTTTCATGCAATGGTAATGCTTATTTTATTACTTACAGTACTTCCATTACTTGAGCTAATGTGTTGACTTATCCGTCACATTTGTGCCAGTGTACGCTTCTCCTGTTTACGACATAGGTTTTTTTTTTTTTTTTTTTATTCTGATTTTGCCCACACCAACTGATTCTATCTGTATTATCAAATGCTTCCTGTGCACACATCATTTTCACATGACCAGATAGCAATTTCTCCACCCACATATAGTCGGGAAATCAAGATGACCTATAATTTAGATCATTTGCAGCATGCCTGTGTGTATAAATCCCCACCTCCATCACACACACACCAAGAAATTGTTAACGTTGTAAATCATTTTATATGAATCATTACATATTTTATTCACACGTATTTTTGTATTTACATTTCTTTAGCGATGCGCCAATGCACCGCGATATTGTGCACTATGTGCTGCGCTACTTTTCCAAATTAGTCAAATATCGCAGTCGACCAAAGGTCACCTGTCATTTTCTTATCAATCAAAAGATTAAATCACCAAAAAAAAAGCGTGTGTACGGATTAAAAATACCGATGATTAGATTATCGCTCCCGATAACTGTTGGACTATTGATGGCTGCGTTTTTATTTGGCGTAGACTTTGGCCTCTTGCCCAGTTGCTTTACATTCACAAAGGAATAATAGACTGTGAACCTTCCTCTGACTTACACGCTACGTTTTGCCTTCGTCTCTCCCTCACTACCCCGCTCTACTCCTCCACTATTGGTCTGTCCATCTTTCTCTTCCATTCTGCTGCTTCACCTTTCTATCTCCATATCCAGACCATATCGCACCGTTTCTCCCCCCAGTCCTCTCTCCTGCTCCAAACACCTCTGTGCTGACCCCTTGCTTTGTGTGTCCCTCCCTGTCCCGCTCTTTCCTCCTCCACCCTCTATCCCTCTGTCTCCAGTCAGACCTCTAGCCTCACTGAAGCAGGTCTTGGCGTATGATAATGTGGAAAGTTGAACTGGCCCCATTACAGCTTGGCTGATGGCAGCGCCGATAAAGCTCTTGATAATGGGTGCAGATAGAGCTGACACAGCGGTCCAATAGCCGGCCCTCTCTCCCCCATTATCATTCCTGCCCACCGATGGGCTCCCAGCGCACTATCTGCTCTCCATTTCCACTCCTGCGACAGATAAGAATGGAAATACTGACTTCATAGCTGACTGATTAAAGTGTCTGCCTTTCTTGATAATACATAGATAAATTATATATATATATATTTTTTTTTCTCTGCCTCTTTTTTTTTTTCTCTCTTTCTCTTCCTACCGCTCTCTCTATCTTGCCCCTCTTGCTCCCTGTTCCACTATTGAGAAAGGGTGCAAGAAGACGAGAGGCAGGACCGGGAGGGAATATCTCTCTACTGTTAATTTCTCTTTCTTTGAAGGTTTATTTAAGCGGGAATGACGGGTAAGGAAGATAGCAAGCGAAGGGAATTTGAGTAAGTTCAGGATACGGACCCATTAATAAGAAAGTTTATGAGGGCTGTGCGAGCACTTGAGGTGAGTCAGGGAAGAACGACTCTGTTCAATTGCCTCTCGGGGACTATTACATTTGGAATCATGTCGACTAATACACAACAAAGTGCTCTCGCTTTATCTGCGTCTGCGCATAAACAACCCCCCTACATATATTCCACCGCTTTCCCTTCCAGCGAATGCCTGAGCTCATTCTGTCGAAGCTCATCCAATTATAGCCAGGGTGAATATTAGGGCAGAAATGTCTACATTAAAGCGGAGACACTGATTTCTTAATTTCTACAGCGAAAGCACTCCTTTCATTTACAGTTACACACCTGTCCAGGGTGCTGTTTATCGCCGATCGCTTCACTAAGATTCCGCAGTGATCTGACCGATAAAGCTGTTTCTCGCGCAGTCTCTCTCTATTTCTGTCTGTCTTTCTATCGGTGTCCACCACGCATTCTCTTTCCTCTATGCCGTACTTCCTCCAGTGGAGCTTTTCCTGCTGTGCTTCACCTTTCCGGATCACTGCGTTGATGTCAGCAGCAGTATCAGGGGCTTCCTTTAGTAGCTCTCGCTATATCATGCGGTTTATGAGTCAAGTCATGTGACTTGTGCCATCCGTCATTTCCTCGTCTCCTGAGCTAGAAAAAACACCGGCGTGACCCTGTAACTTTTGCGCCCAGCTTTTCATCTTACTGAGACTTGCCTATGACAGAGAAAATTCTGTGTCTCTGTCAGTTTTATGGCCTGACTGTCTATCTGTCCGTCTATCTGCCCGTCTGTCTGACGGCGTGTCACTTCTCTGCTTACATAGAGGGCTGCCTGCTGGAACAACGCGCTATTTGTTCAGGGCAGTGTAACTGACCTTGATAGATTAGAGAGCACCTTTTTTCTTTTGCTGGGGCCATACTAGTGTGAGACAGAAAAGATAAGTTTGTGCATGAATTCCTTGCCCCTCCCCACATAAATCTTTTTCTCATTTGATCCGTGGTTTTCTTACAGTGGGAAAGTCCATGTCTGTGTGCGCATTTATTTATTTATTTTGTCCATTTTTTTTTCTTCCCATTCCTTCTTTTCTCCCCATTAGATTCGCTAACGACATTTACCTAAAACACTTTCCTCACACGCATTTATTCACGTGAGCATGCCTAAGGCCAATTTCAGTCCAAAAGCTTGACTTTATTTTTAAGGGCAGTAGATCTTTTTCAGTTAGGCCACAAAGAACGAGTGAAGGCAAAAAAAAAAAAAAAAAACACAACTGAAAGCATGATAAAAAGCCTAGATAAGGGAATGACTGTGTTGTGTAGGAGTTGATATCAATGTTATCTATCTCTTTTTCACTCTCCTAGCCCTTCTGTTGTTTTTTTTTACTCCTTATCTCGCTCCACCAAAATGCCAGGAACAAAAAGGGAGAAAGAAAGAAATTACCGCACGGATTATTCATGGGGCCGGCTGATAAAATGTTGACGTGAAAATTAAGAAGAATATATGGAACAGCTTGGTCTTTCAGTGGTAATTGTTCATTAGCTTTTATTTTTAGAGCTGAGTGCAGCAGGGCGAAATGCACGTGCAGCTTATTCTTCTTTCTCTGTCAGAGGTTGATTGATGGGAACGGCGTTAACCCCTTCTCTCTCCCCCCCCCCGCGGTCTCTGGTGTCCGAATTTATTTCGTTATTTATTTTCACCCTTACCCTTGTGACACATGCAGAAACACACTGGACTGTAGCTGCAGGAATCAGATAAGCCCAACCTCATTCTGACAAATAAAGAGTCCCAAACGCAGTGGACAGGCATGTGCTGCTGGGTTGATAGGCTTCGGTTGCAGCCGACAACAGCGCTTCTTCAGGAGCTTAGATTTTCTGAGAAGTCTATAAAAAAAAAATAAATTAATAAAAAATTGCAGAACGGATGAGATGAGATAGAACAGTTTTTTATGGAACTGCTAGAGCATGTCATTCTTGGACAGAAAGCTTACTTAACTAGACATTACACTTAAGCTATATCGCGCAGGCAATCATGTTAGTTCCCATCGTTATGCTCAATAGCCTCATGGCTGTTATTTACCACACGCAGGGGTGATGGCGGCTCAGCGGTATAAGGCTCTGGGTCAGTGATCAGAGGGTCGGGGGTTCAAGCCCCGCACCAGGCAAGCCACCGTTATTGGGTCC
>JAOUQX010000030.1:18889068-18900079 GCA_028566295.1 Liobagrus marginatus
TACGTGCCGCCGTAAACTACCACGTGCGAATTTTTAAAAAAGTTGATCAATTTCTATACAGTCCCATACATGTGTTAGTTATTTATTTATTTATTTATTTATTTATTTATTTATTTACCCACCCAAATGCAATTTAGTCCTACGCTTCTACAGTTCTGTTGGGCTTTTATTTTACCCACCCGCCCAATCTAATTTACTATACGTAGGCATGACGTATAATTCGCGCGCCGATGTTTCGCATGCGCTGAGCTCGTGTTGTTGACAAACATGACTTCGGCTCTTATAACTGCCCTGAGCGTCCTTACCAAACCTGTCCGAGGTAAGTGAGGCTCTGTCTGCTAAAGGAACTGATAAATATTGTCCCAGTTTAATTTTTAATACCTTCACGTTGAAGATTGTGCGCATTATTTTTAACCCAAACACGAACACGGAGAAATGGGAACGCCATTAACGTTAGTTCAGCAAACATGCATTGAATGAAATTTGTGTTTTTATTAAAATTCAGTTTATTTGTGCAATTTGCCTTCCTTCTTTAATGGACACGTCATGCAGAAATACATCAAGTTTAAGTAACCCCAGAAGAACGTCATTTTTAAAATAAATAAATGGTCATAAACATGTTATGGTATCTGTTCATCCAGATGAACACGTAGCAAGTGGGATTAGTGCTTCTAGTTGTGAAAATATAGGTAAGGATTTTATTTATAAGATAGTACTACATGTGTAAAATGTGGTCTGGTGAAGACAAACATACAAAAGAACTGATGCAATAATGAAATTCCTGAAAGTATATTAGGTTACTGTTGTAGGTTTTTATTGAAGTTTAGACAAACTTTTTAATAACACAGAGCACATGAGAGCGGACAAATTTATTACAACAGGACTTCCCCTATTAATACATTCAAAATGTGTGTTTATCACATGTAGGTTACATATTTATTTTACAGTGTAAGAGGGAAAACCCCATAACTCACAGTTCCAGAATTGCACTTTTTTGTTAATTTCTCCAGTGAAGGAAGTTTCAATATGAACACAAAAAAACAACACTCAAATAAAGCTAGGAATAAAGAGGCATTTAAATGTTCTGCATGTAGTAGTGGACAGAGACTCATCTTTAATAGATTTCAACCTTGAAGACTATTGAAAGCTCTCATGGGAGGACACAGAAGCTGTTATTTGGAAGTGTGCTAAACATTTTGGAAACTAGTGCCTTGTTGATAAACATGTTTTTAAATGCCATTAAAAGTTTGAATGTTTACTAAAGAAGGATTTTAATACATCAACCAACTCAAAATCAAATCTCTTTTATTGTCACATCACTATCAACGTATGTGATCAGATGAGTGAAAGTGCAGTGGAACCCAGTACTATACAATATATTCACAAAACAGGCCAGGTTCATTTATATGTTTTTTTTGTTGTTTTTTTTTTGGATCTATTCGCCATTTCTCTGGCGTCTACACCGGAAACTGAACCTGAAGCAGGAATTAACATTGGATTGCACACATGCATTTATACCTGGAGTAGCCAATGAATCTAATGACATCTTTTTGTTACGTGCAAGTAAATCAGATTCCCAATCAGACAATATGTGGCTCTTCGCCTAGCCATGAGAACTTATAAAGCTCAACATTGATGTTAACCAAACATCATTATCAGACTGAAGCTCTGAGGCAGCATTAGCACCTGTTGTGCTAACAGATTTGCTAGCAAGTCATCACACTGTGCATTCAGCCACAGCTGAAGACCTCTATTCACGCACATCAAACATGGATGCATCTATCAGAAACTAACTGCATTTGTGTAATTGCATTTGTGTGTTCACTGTTAAGAGTTTAAAGAACTTTATTTATCTGCTTATTTGCTTGCTTGTTTGTCTGTTTGTTTATCAGAGGTCACTTTGAATGGTCCACGAACAACCCAACAGGAAGTTCTCATGTCTGCTCTCCAGAGGAACCAGGCAGAACTTAAGCGACTTTTAAGTGGTGGAGAGTTGGAGGAGGCCGTCTTTTTACTGGAGGAGGTTAGAGGTGAGACACAGTGGTACCACGTTCACACTGAGGACTTAACCTGGAGCTTTGTGCAGGAATGCCTCCTACTGCTGCTCTGCTTGGCACGTCACCTCACCAGGCTGGTAGAGGCTTTTAACAAGAACTCGTGTCCTGCTGTTCCAAACCCCCGTGTTCCAGAGGCAGCTCCACCATTACCTCCAGATGTCCTTAGTGTATCTCAGCAGAAGACCCTAGGCACTGTGCTACAGTTTCTTGTCACTCTGGGTCTGTGTCCATATTTGGTGCCTGGGGTGGGAGTGAGTCTGGGACTGCGCTCTGCGTTTGGGGTTGCTGTGGAAAGTGCATTGCGTCGTGATGTGGCCCCGCCATGCGAGCGCAGACTTCTCATAACCACTACCGTTTTTCTTGAGGTGGCTGCTCTGTCATCTCTCGCTACACTGGTCTTTACTCGCCACCTGGGTGACCTGATAGGAGCACTTTGCCAGTTAGGATATCGGCCACATCGACCTGATGACACTGCAGAGAATAAGGTAATATTTCTCAGATTTTCACATATTAACAGTTTATTTTAAGCTAGACCAACTTTTTTTTTTTTTTTTTTTTTTTAGAAGTTTTACTTCTTGCTCCTATACATTTTCCCCAGGTGTGTATGCTCAATACAGACTATACACTTCATAATATTTACGGAACAACGGTGCCCATTGTACAAGCTAAAAGCTCAACTACTAGCTACAAATTTATTGGCACCATGCAAAGAAATGAACATTAATCACTGGATACATTTAGGCATCGACTGAGAAAGCCATCATAAGTCTTTAGTCATATTGATATTCATTATACTGCAAAATTCTGACTGTGGACTGCTTTTATAGAACAGTGCTAAAGGATCTGTGTTCTCACCTTGCACCCAGAATATCCAAATGAGTGATATTCCTAAAAATTATTACTGTACATGGAAGTTAATCATCACCCTCAAGGGAAAAATATTTTTTTGTTTTAATCTGAGTCTGCCAGAAAATTCATCGGTTCCTGTTTGTATTGTTTACTTTTCATACGTACTCAAAGTCCCTAAATTATCCATTGTTATTTATTGCAATAGGGGAAAGTCCATAAGTTTTAAACAGAAAGGAGACACAAGTGGATATTAAGTCACACGTCATGTGACTGCTTATTAAAAATATTTCATATGATAGTGACCCTCCAGGTTAACTCCACCTCCATAAGCATTTGCCTTGTTCCAATAAACTAGTTTGTTTGCACAGGGTCTCACTGTAGAAGAGCGGAAGGTGTGCAAACAAGAACTTCAGAGACTTCTGGGAAGAGTTTATCAGCCAATTGCTATCAAGGAATTGCTGGTTCTTCAGGGAGGCCCCAAGGTTTGCAACTCAACATTTTGAACTGCTTTCTTTTTATTAGTAGATCCTGTTCACTGTTTATGCTGCTGTTCTCCTCCAGGCAGGCTCAGGCGCCAGGCTGCCTCAGACTCCCTCCTGGTTGAGGCGTCTTTGTGGCCAGCTGCTCTCTGAAAGGTTGATGCAGCCATACGGGGTCCAAGCGGTAGTCAGAGCCATCATGGAGGGATCGGGAAGTAAGTGGGTCATTGTCAAGATCCTAGTGTTGGTGTTGAGGAGGCTGTAGTGTGCAGTAATTGTTCGGATTTGGTTTAGAGGTTGGAGTGTAAATAACATCAGTCAAATGTTGGTACAGTACAACAGATGGGGTTTCATGTTTGCAGAATTTCTTGAATACCGACTGTGCTTGTATTGCATCATGTTTTCCACTAGGGGGAGACTCATATTGGAGAAAATGTGATGCTGTGGCTAAGATACTGGCCACTTGCCCCCAACAGTCGCTCTCTGCTGAGAGTTATTACAGTCAAGTGTGCCCACAGGTAAAGACTGGTTTAGCCAACATTCCTAGCTAACACATTTCTGTGTGAGTTTATAGAAACTTTAAGTGGTTGTGTGTGCCAAATGCGCTGGTTTAACATCTTCAAAAACCGCTAATCTCTTTTCACACAGAACATTTTCTAAAGGTTTACACAGCATGGTGTGCAAAACAAAAAAAGACTTCCGGTAAGCAGAGGGTCACAATGAAGATGAGATCATATATCATATAGTCACGCTTTACAACTGTAAAATGCACGACACATTTTAGGTGACTCCACTTATTTCAGCCAAGGACAAAGATGTGGGTACAAACCGTGATAAATACCATTATCGCCATGATTTTTTGCATAGCCATATATTTGAAACTTCAGAATTAGAAGTAGTACATACCATTAGGGGACTTTTGTATGTATGCAAAAATTATGGATACAAGTTATCTAGAATAGTGTGTGATTTAAGATATTGTTTGTGTAGTCTGCAGCTGTACTGCCTTCAGTAGTGACACTGCAGCTGCACCATTTGGAAGCGGAAAACCAGTATGCACATTCACCTTGTATTATATTCAACTTAAATCATGTTAACCCCCATCTAGAGTCATGTGCACTTATTACGTACACAAACCTCTTTATGTATGAGGCATGCTGTTTATGTTTCGATTTTATGGATTTTATGTTTAAATTTGATCTTGTCGCATAAAATAAAGTAATAAAAAAAAATGGCCATATGTGCAAGAATAGATGGACGAGAGACATTGTGCAAAACACAAAACGGAGCATTTTGCAAATAAATATTAAGTTAAAGAAAAACATAAATAAACTATCGACATAAAAATGCTACTGAGGAAAAAGAAAATGTATGTGCAGTTATGTTGTAGAGTCTGATAGCACTGGGTAGAAAGAATGTCTGATCATTTCATCAAACAGGAGGGTTGAATGGGCCTGTCATTAAAACTGCGCTTACGCTTTTCCAGTATTTCATGGAAAGGGGGAGAGGAATTATCCATAATTGCCATCAGTTTTGCCAGCATTCTGTCCCTGACCATCTCTTTCATTATAATAAGTTCAGAGCCAACAACAAACTCGGCCTTTATATAGAATGTGCTGATATTTTGGGTTGACGCACTCATCATCTTGGAATCGTACCAAAATTGTATTTTCTAATTTTATTACCTTGCTGTGTTTAGGTTCTGGGTCTTTTCCACTTTAAGGACAAGATAACGGCGCTGCAGTTCCAGCAAGTCGCCACCAGGGCAGTGCTCACCATGGCAGAGGCTCAGCCAGAGTTTGCCCAGCGCTTCTTACTGTCTCCTCTCCTCTCACCCCTACAGCGCTGTGCGTCAGTCCCAGGTCTGATTGTGCATGTGTGTGTAAAGACTGCAGTTTTCTTTATACAGCTTGTGACTGATTGAGTATAGATTTCTCTGCTGTTAAAATGTCCAGCAAGGCCTGCAGTTCAGTGACTGATGTTGCCAGCTCATCAATGTGTGTTGTAAATCTTCACTGGACATGGAATCTTCTCAATCCTAAATAGAAGTGTTTTTTGCCTCTTAATATAGTTCACTCTAAATATATTTTTGTTTTTTGTTTTTATTTTAGCAGCCTGCGTTAAAGGAGATGATGTAGTACCAGAGGCTGAACTGACTCATTGTTTGGAAGATGTGTACAAAGTGAGAAATGTATTAATATGGTTTCATGTTTGCATTATCATTAATTACAATATTCTAGTAACATATTTACTTTAACAGCTGCAGCAGCAGCTGCCAGATGTTTTCTGTAGAGCTTTATGATTTACTGCTATTTTAAAGATTTTATTAGTTTTATTGATTTTACTTCTCAATTATTTATAATATAGTTATAATACTGACATTCAGAACTTTTAGGTGCCGATACATTTTTTTCTTTCTCTCTCTGGCTGCCAAGTGTGCATGTACCGCTTTGTAAATTTGCGTTTACACTCTCCGACCGCTTTATTAGAAACATCAGTGTGTTACGCATTATGGTCAGTCATAATAGAGGAAATAGTCTCATCAGTGACCGTGGCATGGTCTGGGTACAGGCTTGCTAAAACTGGACAATTTGGAAGAGAAAGTGGGAAAATTTCCACTCAGTTTCTGAGATCTGTGAAACCTCAAATTCCTGTCCTTGGCGCTGGAACATAATACGATCCTACGCTGTTGTAGCGTTTCTGCCTCACTGTTTCATCGGTGGGGTTTTAGATGCTTTTATCTTAATAATGGTTATTTTTTAGGTCATTCTGTCAGCTCAGATCAGCCTGGCCCTTCTCTAATGATGTTTAAATTGATTTGTACTCATTATTGCATGTACTCTGAAAATCAACCGAGATTGAGTTAGTCTCCTTGCTCAACATTTTGCATGAGTAATTAGAGAGGCCTCATGGACAGGGTATTTCTAATAAAGTCAAGCTAGCATGTCTGAATCCAACAACCATGCTTTAGTTAAAGTTGTGCTGCTGGCACATGATTGGCTGATTGTATAACAGCAAAAATGAGCAGGTGTACAGGTGTTTCCATCAATGTGTATTTTGTGTGTGAAATAGCTTTCACCAAACTTAGAGACATTTTCCTCATAGTACAAAATATAATATTTTATACATTTTAAAATTCATTCTTTTAATAATTGTATTTTCACTTCTAACAGATTTGTGTCGTGGGTAACAGCCCGTCAGCAAGGCTGCTAACTGCTCTCGGGGAAGTATTGCCCACAATTGTCAGCCTGTTTTGTTATATCAACCAAACGGTCTCTCACCTACGGTTAGTAAAAGAGTTATGCTAATATAAAAAAAGTATATGTCTGGTTAAATCTAACTGCCCTAATGTAAAGTATGTTCAACAGCACCCCCTGTCAGGAGATCCTGCAGTGGTACCTGTCTCAACTGGAGCCATCAGCAGCACTTCAACTGCTCAAAAAGCTGTGTGTCATGCAGGGGTTTGGAGACGGAGTTGCACCTGGCTACCATTTTTCACCTGGCAGTGAAGGAGGCATCAGGCTCGCACGGAAAGACCCAGTCAGGTGATGGAGATCGGGCATTATTATACTGCATCACTGACATAGAAGTGTTTTCAAATATTGAATCATTTGGTCTGTCTCATGTAAACAGGGATGAGGATGATGCTCTGTATGAGAAAGTTTCAGGGGATCAGTGGAAAGTAGAATGTGTAGTGCAGCTCTTGGCTCAGATGAAGGACACAGATCTGCCTGGAGAATTCTTCCTCTCGCTCCTACAAGTATGTGTTTAAAGATATGACGTAATAGTGATTATTAACACACAATTTGTTTCCCTCCATGTTTTACTCTTACTCGTTATATTATCCTGAAGGTTGTCTGTTATTGTATGAATTAGAAGACATGTTGCAAAGTAAACGAGGGAGCTTTTTTTTTAAAATTTTTATATATATATATATATATAGGATTTGACATATTTGGCAGCAGAGCAGCAGGAGCCTGAGACGGACGTCAAGACATCTTCATTGTCCCTGTTGGAGCTGGAGAAACACCTCACGGGGTGTGTGAGTGGCTATGGTCAGCAGCTGGCTCTCCTACAAACTCTGGCTGTTATGTGTGAGATTCTGCCACACACACAGCTACTGCGTAAGGCCACACAGGTGTGTGGTTGAATGTCTGATTTATGCTTTAGAGGTTGAGAACAAACTTTAAGCCTTATTGAGCTTTTTTTTTGACATAATTCTGTATGGGCCGCACCGCAACTAGCTCAGACATCAATATCTAACATCGCATTTCTCCTTGCCGAATTTGGTGCTAGCAGCGTTGCTTTGGTTTTGTTTGTTTCCCCTTTAAGCTTCTTTTGTAAAACCCTCATCTGTTTTTGCATGACTATCTGTGTTTGTGGTGGCCTGGTTCTACTTTAAGGAATTTCTCATTTTAAAATAGCACTCGAATTGCGTTGGGCTTTAGCAATGTCTTGGCTATTTTTCCTGAAATAAAATGTGACGTGGACTCTGCACCAGCCAAGATCTATACAGGCACCCAGACAAATTTTCAACTCATTATATGAGTGTGTGTGTGATAATGTAGAACATGCTTTCTCATTCTGTTTAGGTGATAAGCTTTATAGAGACCATGCTACAGAGGGCATGTGTGGGGCTAGAACATGGCTCCGAGAGCGCAGTTGAGAGTCAGACTCTAAGTATGGGAATGGGACTGGTGGCCACCCTGCTGTCTGAAGCTGCTCAGGTATAGTACCTTTACTTTCAAAATGGGGTGCATTTACCCCCTCAGTGCACCGTGTTCACGCCATTTCCATGACTGCGTCAAAGCAACCAACAAGTTCGGTCAACATGTAACATGGTCTTGGAAGTGAATGTAATTTTCAGTGAGAACAAAACGTAACCCTAACAGGTGTTATAAGTTGCAGGCAAATCTGTAAAGATTAAGATGTGTTAATATTGCTTTTCCTGAAGAACACAAAATAGAAATGTTGGTGTAAGTAAATAAAAATACATAGGTGGAGTGTGAAGGGGCAATCAGGCGTCGCTGAAATTGCTTTATTTCATATTGAATTAAGTTCTTATATTTCTGATTTAAAACACAGAGTTCTGTTTTACTTTTCCATGGCCACCTCCGGTTTCATTAGGCTCTTCCAGAGTCCCAGTAACTATAACACAGTTAACCCAGTAACAGTAACTGTTTATTACCCTGGGAAACGGCTCCTGTCAGGTGCGACGTGGAAAGAAAGCAAAGCTATCTGATAGATGAAAAAAAAATAACGGGAAGTTTTTTTTATTGAAAGTGCCAGAAAATACATAAAGGCATTTTGTTCATATTGTTCATACTTAGAACTCATTTTACTTCACTGTTTTCCTGTTGATGATCACTAATATCCTATTCACCTCAGTTTATTTGCTGTGTTTGCAGTTGTTTCTCCACTCTGCTAAAGCAGATAAGCTGGAGCTCACATTCATAACAATTTGACATTCCTTTATTCTTAAATACAGTCCAGACAATTGAGCACAGAGTGAGACGGGCCTTAGAGTAGGGCACTCACTGTTAACATTTATCTATGTATAAAATTGTTTCCTAGGTTAAAAGTTGTGTGTCATTTCAGCTGACTCCAAAGGACTACTCCTCCATGGCCAGGCTACTTACTCCTCTGGAGCAGATTTCACAACTGCACCCAGAGCCTGTGATCCAGGAGCTGGCATCAGATCTACGGGCTACCATAGCTACACGAGGGGCTTATCATTCAGACCCTGTGACTAATGCTGCCCAGTGTTCTAGCCATAGAAGATGTACACAAACAAAGAATCAAGTAACAAGCCAGACCAAAGAAAATCCTGTCAAACTTAGTGGAACCTCAAAGAGCCCCAAAACTCTTGCTAGTCAACAGATTCCATCCACCAACGATTCAGTCAGTGAACAGTCCACAACTTCACTGCCTTCATATTCCCAAAATGTGACATGTAACACCAGCACACAGATCTCCGCTTCCAGAGATCCCACTCCAAAAAAGGCCTTCTCTGAGTGGCTTCTGGAGGCTTGTGACCCTGATATCCCTACCCGGGCTATGGCACTGCGGGCACTCACTCGGTTTGTAAGAGAAGGAACCACGGAGTCACTGCAGTCCCGAGACAAGCTTTTAATGGTGAGTTAGTGTTTTATGAAATGTTTTATATTTAAGACTATACGCCCTGCTCAACTGTATAATTAGAGAGGTCAATACCCTCAGTTAATTTTGTCACAGTGTGTAGTGAAACTTTGTATTTTCTAGATCTTTTTGGAGAGTCTGGAGCATGAAGACTCATTTGTGTACCTTTCTGCTATTCAAGGTATGGTATACCTTAATATCACCTTTTTATACCCAATTGTAGGAGCCCAGATTTAATCAGCGATACCTGGGCTAGTACAAATGCACAACATTTAGTAAAGTTATGAGCATTTGAAATAAAGGCTATCAGACTTATACTCGCTCTTGAGTAGTACATTTGTCTAGTTTACGTGTTCGTGATCGAATGAACCTTGATCATTCGACTCTAAATACAATTCTGAATGTTTTTTAATCACTGAATCTTTTTTTATAAGGTTTTACCACACATGCATCAATTATTAAAAGCTTTAGTACCAGACTTAAATCAAAGCTGTCTCAAGCTTTAAGTGAATAAGTATGTAACTTTATTCATCATTATTCACTAAACGTTCACATGGAGTACTACCTCTGATGGAGTGTTTTTTAAGAGGTGCGTATATAATGGCATCATTATGCTACACTCATAACCCATATGCCCTCTAAATCCTTTCAATAAAAAAAAAAAAAAACATTTTAAAAAGACTGCTTACTTTTGCAAAAGCCATACCACAGAATCATGGAAGCTTACTGCTTTGGTAAGGTTTTTATTTTTAAGTAAATCAGCTAAATTTATTGCTGTTTATGCATTATTAATGTGGACACCAACCTGAACTGTACTTGAGAGGACGCTGGGGACCAAATATTTTAACCTCGGCTTAAGACAAGCTTCTTGTATACGCAATGCTGAGAGCTCTGTTTTACACATTTCAGCATTTCTAATAGAAAGTCCTTGAGACAACCAGCCTTGAACGCAAACCACACTAACTAGAGAGAATTTCAGGCATAATAATAATGTTCCTAATATTGTGGTGGTCGCCTTTTTACTGCCAAAACAGCCCTGAAACAGTAGAGTCATAGAATCCACTAGACCCTTGAAGGTGTGTATGTGGTATCTGGCACCAAGATGTTAACAGCAGATTCCTTTAAATCCTGTAAGTTGTGAGGTTAGGCCTCCTTCGTTCCACATGTGCATCAGTTAGCCTTGGCCTCCCATGACCGTGTTGTCAGTTCACCACTCTTCCTTCCATGGACCACTTTGATAGGTACTGACCACTGCAGAGCTGCAGTTTTGGAGATGCTCCGACCAAGTCATTTCGCCCTAGCGATTTCACCTGTAAACTTATACATCAACATTTAGTACTAATATATCCCACCCACTAACAGTAAAATATATCCCACCCTTTAACGGTATTATATATCCACCCACTAACGGTAATATATCCCACCCACTAACAGTAAAATATATCCCACCCTTTAACGGTATTATATATCCACCCACTAACGGTAATA
>JAOUQX010000030.1:18903415-18922229 GCA_028566295.1 Liobagrus marginatus
AGGTAGTCACCAAAGAATTTCACTATATGCTGTATTGCACAATGTATATGTGACCAATAAGATTGAACTTGAACTTGAATTAACGGTAATATATCCCACCCATTAACAGTAATATATATCCCACTCTTTAACAGTATTATATATCCACCCACTAACGGTAATATATCCCACCCATTAACAGTAACATATATCCCACTCTTTAACGCTATTGTATATCCACCCACTAACGGTACTATATATCCCACCCACTAACAGTAATATATGTCCACCTACTAATGGTAATAAATTCCACCCACTAACGGTAATATAGCCCACCCATTAACGGTAATATATCTCACCCACTAATGATAATATAGCCCACCCACTAACGTTAATATATTCCACCCACTAACAGTAATATATCCCACCCACTAATGGTAATATATATTTCATCCATTACTTTTATTGTTTACTTTTATTGTAGTATAATGTTTTTTTTACTTTATTATGCAGTATAAAGGATAGTGTTTTACTTTATTGATGTTAATAATCATAATTTATGTTTACTGCACAAACCTATAATTCACACCTTATTGTGAAGAGCTTAGCAAAAACATACTAATACCAGCTAGTTAATAGTTCACCTGAAAAAAGTATGAATTTTAAGCACGAATATGTAAATAAATATATTCATAATTGTTGCTTAGTGCTGTCTAGTATTTTTTATCTTTTAAAAATAAATAATAATAGAATATATAAACTCAAACAGATTTAAAAAAAAAAAAAAGATTATTTGAAAATTATTATATTACTAACCCATATCTCTTAATTAGATATTTGATTACTGTTTAATTGCTGGTTATTGCAGTTTATTAGCTATACATTTTCCAGATTTAATAAAGTGCAGATCATGTTACAGATTTAGTAAAATTTGTAGTAATGATTTTTGGTCCTTTTACGGCAGTTTGGAAATCTGAAAGACTGAATCAAAACTTATTTCAATCTCTGTCTGTGTGTGTTTGTGTGTATGCAGGCCTGGTTCTGCTGGCTGACTCATTTCCTGAGCAGATCCTGCAGAGACTGTTGGCAGAATATCAGGCAGCTCCAAGTTCAGCTTCCTCCAGCAGGGGGCGATGTCTGGAGACACGCCTCAAGGTGGGGGAGGCCCTGATGAGAGCTAGTAGAGCCATGGGTAGGTACTATTTGTGATCTGTTGTTTGTGTGTCTGTCTAATCTATGGGTTTAGTCTTTAACATCCCTTCCTCTTTTAAAAGCAATCAGACACTTTAGTACTAAATCTTTAAGTCAGCTCTGAAACTGATTTTTGTAGGTCCCTCTCCCTTCTTCAGGTCTGTGCCAGATTTTGGGTAGTGCAGTGTTCCTGGCAGAAGCATGGGTTATTCTTTGTGTCTGTATTATCCAGCCTGGGCCTGTGTGTTTTAGTTTGGCACTGTTCCTCACGTCTAACAGAACCTGCTCTCAAAGGCTGCAACAGCTGCTTCGCTCGGTCTCCAACAACACACATTGTGACTGCCCTGTCAGCTTGCTTTGCACTGCAACAGCAACCCAAAGCTCTCCCTCTCTCCCTATGCCACTCTTAAGACCTGCTGATTCTGGTTTGAAATTATCTAAAGAACTATTATAATTATTATAATAATATAATATGAATATTATATCAAACTTTATTTTAGCCAAACGTTGGTGTTTGCTAAATATTAAAACCTGAACATGCTGCTTCAGTAGTTTTCAGTCTAGTGCCTTAAATGGACTTTTTTTTTTACTTTTACAAAGTCACCCAAGAAGTACCATTTTAGCCGTCTGCTCATGCATAAGCTATGTGATTAAGTCACTCTCACACTTTCACGCAAAGATGGCGAGAAATTGTGGCCTCTGTGTTGTGTATATTTCCTTAGTTCCTTGGCAATGTGTTGTGTGACAGGGACTTACATACATTTCCAAACGTAAGTTTACTTTACAGATCCCTTACAGTAGAGCAGCTATCTGTGTTTGGAAACTGCAAATTATGAAGACAAGACTACTAAAAAAAAAAAAAAAAAAAAAGGCAAAACAGTCATAAGTGTGTTCCTAGATATTGATTGTATAGATGATCAGGAGATTGAAAAGTATACTTTTTTAAAAACTGTTTGTTGCATTCCACCTGATGTCTTTGTAGTCCTAAACAGATTGAGTGCAGTCCATGTGCTGGTAAAAATCGGTTTCTTTAGGCGCAATAAAACTGTCATGGTCAAAAGACAGAAGGACAGTGCTGATGTCTCTAGTGAGGCTTTGTGCCTAGCAGTAGAATTCCAGTTCAACAAAATTAGACTGATTCATGCCTAATGATGCATAACCTAAGCAGGTGTATTAGAGGAAATGTTTTAATGATATTAGATTAATCTCTCCAGGGTTTCCAGTGTCTTGTTATCTCCTGATGGGAAAGTCACGAGTTTTCTACCCTTCCCAAAACTCTTAACCAATAAATGTAAAGTTGATCATATATAATTTAATAATTTGCTACTGGTAATAGTAGTAGAAATTAACAGTTCACACTAATGCTATGACAGTCTTCAGTGTTTTTTCTCTACATTATTATGTTGGAGAATGTTTTGTCTAGTTTATAAATTTTTTAACATTTTGTAATCTGTTATTATAGTAACTGCTTAATCTTGGTCAGGAGCCGGATCCAAATTGTGTGTAATGGGGGTAAGCGTTTGTGGAAATCTCTGTAATCAAACGTTGGAAAAATAGACAATTATTAAATGATAAAGTATTGCGTAATTATTATAAAAAATTATTAAGAATGATCTTTTCAACTATGATTTTCCGATAGCAGAAAACGCCAAAGAAATTGTGTTCTAGCCCCACGATGAAACCTTTATTCATTCCCTCCAGGATTTCACCGGCCGGCTCTTTTGTTGATTATTGCAGGTTAAATTGTTGCAGGTTTCTGATTTCACACAGCTTCTCACAAAAGAAATGCAATGTATTTTGCAAGGTTTATATCCGTTGTGTTGCAATAAAATTGCAGAATTAATTGTAAATTGCACCTTAACATTGTATGCCATGTAAAATACTTTTTCCTTTAGTGCTGAACGCTTGCGTGAATAACATCACGGAATTGCTTTCTACATTTTTTTGCACGGCCTCTTGCATGTAATTTTCATCGCTAAATGGAAGCCATTAGAAACAAGGAAGTGCTTATGGTAACAAACAAATGACATATGATAATGACAAATGACAAAATTCTTAACAATAAATTATTAATAACGGATCAATCATGCCCGCCCCTACACTGAAAACAGACATGATAGCTTAAAACTGCATCGTCACAGCCCATTGCAGCACTCAATGTAGTGCTTGGACCACTTGATTGCTACTTTTAGGTTTAATTTGCTAATTGTCTTTTGATTCTTGGGTCTCTGTTCTGGGTTAGGTGACCTTGCACCACACTATGGCCGCCCACTGATTGGGGCACTTCTAAGTGGCACACGAGACGAGGACAGCAGCATTCGTGCCAGCTGTCTTTCCAACCTGGGAGAACTGTGCCAACGCCTACATTTTTCCCTCGGCCCACTGGCACAGGAGGTAACGTGACTGACCATTACACCAAAGCAGTCCGGATAGGCAGTTTGTCTAAAATCTTTAAAATATTTTTTACTAATTGTTGTTAATTTACCAATAATGTGTATTTTCAATAACACATTTTTGTGTGTGTTAAGATTCATTTAGGCAGGTCCTTAAAGTATCATATTGCAGCCTGTAATTAATGAGCCATAAATAGTTTGGCTATTTTGAGGTGCAGGTGCAAGGATGGGCGTCACAGAAAGAGGCAGGACATTGTTTTCATGAGAGGAATTGCTGCTTTTGGTATCACTGTGTGACAAGAATTCTACGACCCATCACTTCTTAATGTGCATAACATTAATGTATCTATGTGTGTGTGTTTAAACATACATAATTCTGCTTTCCCCATTGCATTATCTATAGTTTATGCTGGGGGAAAAAGATGTTGGAGCGGTGAACCCAAACCTCTTCCCTCTTCCCTCCCAAATCTTGTCAATATCTGAGGTGGCAAAAGCTCAAGGCCACCTTGCTAGCATGTTTCTATTTCTGTACGCTTTTTATTTTATGCTGTGTAAATACAGAATGTTGTGTGTTTAGATATTTGTGTGAATTTGTGCAGGTTGTTTCTCACATAGTCTGTGTATATGAATCAGATTTCTAAGTAAGTGGTTGTACATGGCAGAGGTTCAGTAGGAGAGAGGTGGAGTATGTCAGCGCTCTTTATGAATAAGCTGCTCTGTCACTGCGAATAACAGGGTTGCTTATTCATGAATAGGCTACTTTCATTTATGTGTGCAAGAGAGTGTGTAATCTTTGACTAGTAGACTTCTATAAAGTGTTTCTGCATTGAGTACGGCTCTGCAGACTACTGCATTCATGAAAATGTGTGTTTTTCATGTTTGTACTTTTTTTTTTTATTCAATAGTTAAGCATGTGTCTCACAGCCTTGATAAAGACGGAAAAAGAGGCCGTGGTGCGGCGAGCTGCAGTCCATGTCATTGCTTTATTACTGAGGGGTCTCAGTGATAAAACCACTCAGGTGGGTGAATGTGAGAACGAGAATAACCAGCCATTAAATGGTGTATTGTGTGAAATAAAGCATGATAGTATAACTCAACATGCACAACAGACTCATGTACATATGTAATGTTTGTAATCGTTCCTTCTGTTTGAAACACAAAGTGGTTCAAATGTAATTGCACACATTTTATATAAGTATGTTTTTAGATTAAAATGACATTAAAAACACAGTAGGGTTGATGCCTGTATTGTGCACCAGACTGTTTTTTTTTTTTTCTTTTCTGGATCGCCCCATTAGCAAAAGTGAAAAACGTACCTATTCATCTACTTGATAGATGGGATGGAGAATTTAAAACAATATTTAATTCAAGATTATTTGTATCGCGCCTTTACCACATTGTCATGGTGCTGTTGTATAGAAATCAGGGTGTAGATTGACATCCTTAAAGTGATAAATCATAAGTGGCAGTAATGACAAAGAAACTTTAAAAGGAACTGGATACAAAAGGCACCAATGTTATAACCACTATTAAAAACGTTCCTTACTGATCATTATATACAATCGGACAGAAGTTGTATGAAGTTGTATTGTTGAAAGGCTTGTCAGTATGAGCATAATTCGAAACGAAATCCTTGCATGAGCGTCGGAATGCGAGATAGGCATTTCAGTCGGTTGCTTGCGTCGATGTTATTAATTAACATGATAGGGCTTACCGTTAGGTTTGGCGGTATGGATCCGTTCTGGGCGGACTCCCGCGCCCGTCCGAGCGCCTTGCTTGGACTGGGCGGGGAGAGCGGCGAGTCAACCCCCCCTGGGGTGCGGAACGGATCCGGTGCCGTGCGCGCAAGTGTGCGCGGTTGCTGCTGTTGCTTGGTGTTTGCTCCGCCGCGTGAGTGGGGCTGGGGGTTGCGCGCTGGCCGGAGGCGCCGACGCCGAGCGATCGATTGCGCACTCCTTGCTGTGGAGGTGGTTGGTGTTTGCCTGGCGGAGTAGGGGGCGGAGGTGGGTTGTTGAAGTGTGCGGGGCGATAGAGCGAGGCTGGCAGCGGCTTATGAAGGGTTGCTGTGATTGAGCCGGTATCTGAAACACCTGGAGCGGCTGATTGCACCTCGACTGACGCAACCGACTGAACTACGCGATAGCTCGATTTTCATCATTCTAATAATCATCAACCCAATGTATTTTCCTCACTGAGAAATATGTAACAGTAGGACATGACATCTTGTGACCCACAAAAGTCTGCTGGATGCATTTCAAAAGTTTGTTGGACAAGAAAACACACGGTCAGTTTCCTGTGCCTTTAATGTCACCAGGATTGACGGAGGACAACTGGCACAATGCAAACATGTCATGTGTAAGCAGTGCCAGAAGCTAGCGGGGAAAACTGCTCCCTGTTTCCAAGCGACAACTAAACCCTCGGCACACTAGTCAAACCTTTTTAACTCCATAAAGCTAGAGTGAGCTACCCCGTGTTATAGCTTCAGGAGAGAGTGGGATATCCAAAAGAGAGACTGAGTCTTGGTGAATCTCGCCAGAAAAACGTGTAACTGTTTCATGCTAAATTAAATTGCTTTATACCTTTAATTCCACTCGTCTAGATTGATGCTGTTGTGTTCAGTTTTTGTTCAAGTCATTTTCAAGCATGAGGTTATGTAGGTATCATCCTAGTTTTGCAAAGCTTTATAAAATGAACTGGTATTTTTTCAATATTCAAGCTTTTTTTTTTATTTTTTTTTTTAGTATAGGACAAAAGATCCAGCTGTGCCAGCAGCTAAAAACACTACTTTGCTATTTCCATGTCATTATAAAAATACATTTGCTGCTGCTTGTCAATCACGCTACAACTGCTATTGTTAAGCATGGCACATAGCTATTAGCAAATTTCAGTGGGAAGTGTTGTGTTTTAGCTTTCATGTCTCTAATGTCTAGGCTTCACATTGACAGCTAGTCAGAAGATAGCAATTAACCCGCACTCCTGTGATTATAGAGCACTCTTTCTCTGTTTGAACAAAAGGGAGAATAATTATTTGCTGTTACATAGGGAAAAATCCCACACTAGAGAATTGGCTTGTCATTGAAGTAAGCGTTAGAAATGATACAGTTAATAAAAACTAAAAGGATTCAAACTACTGAAATGAGATTCTTTCATATTCTGGCTATTATCACCCCCAAGCAATCTATTTGCTGCTGCAGCAAATGAATAAAAATTTTTTTTAACTTGTTACAGAAAATGTCATCAAATCAATGATCAGACATTTCTTTTAAAATATAAACATGAGCATTTACAATTCTGACACTGGTCAGCAGACGCCCTCGTCCAGAATGACTTACATTGATCTCTGTTTTCTTCAAACCCAACTTAGTCGGAGAGTTAAGAGTCTTGCTCGTATTGAATCCGGCTTTGCTCTTAACTTTCCTCTCAGCAGATGCAGCTTGGTGGTCCTGGGAACTGAAGCCACGATCTTCCCATCAGCAGTCAAACACCTTAATCACAAAGCACTGAGCTACCACCATCACCATCACCACCACCACACATTTTATACAAATTGGTACTTGACAAATCCATATCAGAACAATCATATTAATAAACATCAGCACTCAGCAACACTTTTAGACCATTGATGTTTAAGAATTCAGTAGCAGTGTAATAATATCTTAAGCACAGCAGCCTCATACGCTATCATACACTTTCAGACTATGCTATCAGCGCTTCTTATTGTAAAGATAGAATCACCAAACAGTTTGAAACAATAAATTGTTTGTTCAAGACCAGGGTTTAGTTCAAACCAGCTGGACTTCTGGTTTTCTTAGGACACCAGTTTAAACAAGGAGCTTTTGCTGTCTAAGCACTTTCTGACCCTCTGGTTTTTCCGAACCTTGTCTCTTGGCTGGGGAAAGGTCAACACAAACTACACGTTATGAGGACCGTTTATCTGTTTGACCTTCTGCTTTACAACACGAGTCATCGCCTTAGTTACCACCTTAACCCAAGACCAGGCATTCTGTTTAAATGCAAACATGTTTAGCTAGACCAGGGCTGGGCAACTCCGGTCCTCGAGGGCCGCTGTCCTGCAGAGTTTAGCTCCAACCCTAATTAAACACACCTGCCTTTATCTTTCTAATGATCTTGAAGACATTATTTAACTAGTTTAAGTGGGTTTAATTAGGGTTGGAGCTAAACTTTGCAGGACAACAGCCATCGAGGACCGGAGTTGCCCAGCCCTGAGCTAGACTCCAGCGTTTGGAAATGCTAACAGGTTGATTTTGTCATTAGTGTGTATGATCAGTTGAAGATCGGTGCGCTTTGCTGGTATTAGCTAATTAATATTGGAACAGTGATTGATGGATGCAGCTGTTGCACTAAATACTGATATGAGAAAAGGTTTGTAAATCAAATGAAAGTGCTGAGGACCGTTTAGAGCCTCTTCATTTATAGTGGCTTCTGATCCTCCGTTTGACTTTGTACTGTTTTTCAGCTTTAGTTGGGAAGCATGAGACCACCTCTTCTCAAACGGTTAATGTTTCAGCATCTGACTTTAATGTTCTTTCTCTGCAGGTTTTAGGAGACGTTCTTTTAGAGCTGTATCGGGCTTTGAAGTGGGTGGTGCGCTCCGACTCGGATGAGGTTGCCATACTCCATGCTCAACTAGCCCTGGAAGAACTCGATGATGTCATGAGGAGATTTATTTTCCCTCAGCAAAAATATAAGAAGATGATTGTGGTTTTGCCCTGAATGGTTACCATCACATGATGCTTTGATATGAATGGGTTAAAAAAAAAAGACATTTTCACCTTTCATACTCTGAACTTTTGGCACCTGACAAAATAGTAGTCAAGTTTTTGTTATCAGACACAGGTTGAAAGGAAGAAAAAATAAATTGATGCAAATCAAATGACTGAGATTGGTCCTACTTTGCACTCACTATAGAACAGAACTACACTATGCACCTACTGTCTTTCTAATCCACGTCACATGCACTCTTTTGCACTACTTATTGGAAAAAAATGTGTTTTGACACTATTACTAGCAAAGGAGGCTGCTTCATGACTCCACAGAAAGGTGTTCTTTTAAAGGATTACATTAATGATGAAGGATGGTGAGAAAATCTGTTACTTGATATCAGTAACATATTTTCTGATCATTCCTCATCATTAATTCTGACCGAACGTTTGTTGTAAAAAGGAGTGAGGGAGAGAGAAAGTGTACAGCAGAGGATTAAGTTGCTTATAAATAATATATACAGCAAATACAGAAATGACAAATTGTACATAGAATGTACATCTATATGCAGTATGCGATATACGTGTGTAATTATATAGTAAATATACAGTGTGCATATACATTCTGTGCAATTTTTGCATGTGTGTGTGTGCAAAAGTAAAGTCCAGGAGAGAGTTCTCTTGTCGTATGCGTGTATGTAAATATTACACATTTCTCGTATAACTTAAATGTAATGTAATGCAGATGAAATTATCCATTACACAGTGAAAAGGTTTTTTGTATTACTGCCTATAATCCATCCTGAGAACGTCCATGAAGATGTCTGATCATGATCCTTGCCTATACCATCTTTTCCCCTGTCTAGTCCCATCTATTTCCCGATTTATTACTAGTATTCTATTATTTTATGATGGTTAGATAACAGAAGATTCATGTGCTAATGCCTTTACATACATGTAGGTAAACCAGTTGTTAAAGTGTGTGGCATCACTCTGACTAAATTCTGGAAAATAGGTAAAGCCAATCAATGTTTTTGCCAATAATATAATCTGACAATTCTAGATTTATTCTGAGAAAGCAAAATAGATGTTTTTCTGATTTCGAAGCATGATTTGGAATGAACTTGCAATTCTTGGAGAAGTTGTCAGTTTATCAAAAACAGCCGTGAATGTCATTCTACACGAAGATGTTTAAACATGACCCAGTTAATGGTCTAATTTGTGATTATCTCAATACTGATTTCAGCATGAATAATAAGTTAAATAAGGAGAACAGTAGTTTGCATACATTAACTACATTGTATATACAGTGCCTATAAAAAGTATTCACACCCTGGAATGTTTTACCTGTTTTTTGATTTTATAAATCATTCACGGTCAATATTATTTGGCTTTTTTGAAAAAGAAAAATTGCAAGAGAATTCTGCAAGAGAACTGCGGCTTCGAAGAAGATTTCCAGCGAGACGAAGACCTGAATCATACAGCAAAAGCTACACAAATAGGGTTTAAGGGTGAGTATTCTGGAGTGGCTGAGTCAAAACACAGACCTTAATCAAACAGAGAATTTGTGTCTGGACTTGAAAAGGGCTGTTTACCCGTGTCTGATCCCCGTGCAACATGACCGCTTGGGCAGTTTTGCAAAGAGGAATGGAGTAAAATTGCAGTGTCCAGATGTTCAAGCCTGATTGAGACCTATTCACACAGATACTGTGCTGTAATTACAACCAAAGGGGCATCTAATAAATGCTTAAAGGGGGCGAATACTTATGCAATTACTTATTTCACATTACATATTTTTATTTCATTGACATTACTTGCTTTACATCACTTACATGAAAGAGTAATCTATCTATCTATCTATCTATCTATCTATCTATCTATCTATCTATCTATCTATCTATCTATCTATCTATCTATCTACATTACTGCAAATTATTATCATAATGGATTACCTGCTACTCTACAATGATCATGCAGACCAGCAATGAAATAATAGACCAATGAATTATTTTTATTATAATGGTGTTATTACCCAGATTAGAATATCTGACACAACGCATTACAAAGTGTATATTGATTGTCATAGTATACTACACAGCCATCCTCGGCCCTCCCCCATCCTCCACCCTCTGCACTCCAATAGTCTCTGTCTCGCTCTCGCTCCCTCCTTTATTCTTCATTTTCTCTCCAGCTCCTCATCAGCCTGCATTGGACCTGCAGACTGCCGGTGGCTAGGACACAAGAGGCAGGATGGATAAATAAATAAGTGCATAAAGGAGGCATTGAGAAAGGGTCTGCCCAAACGGCTTTGGGTCTCGTGGTAACTGGCTGCATGGGAGAAAAGAGCAGTAAAGGAGACAGAGACGAGGAAGTGAAGGTGAAGATAGAAGGAGGAGATGAGACAAGTGTGTTTCGCAAAAAGAGACAGATAGCCAGTTAACAGAAGGGGGTGCTAATATTTGGGTTATGCTATGTTGCAGAAATGCAGAACAGGACAGCAGCTACCAATGCAGCATCACAGTGACTAAATGAGAAGGAGGTAAAGCATTAAAGCACTATTGCCTCACTATGCAGGGTACACTTTACGCAGGCTAATTGGAACTAGGACCAGGTGAGCCACAACCAGGCTGCACCACCCTCCACCTCCCAGCTTACTGGCTTTGTTTTATGATCTGAGAGGACTTCATGACTCAGGAGTGTGCAAGACGACCAGAGTTCAGGAGGAGGGAGAGAAAAGGAGAGGTAGGAGGAACCCTAGGAGGAGGCCGGGGTGCTGTATTTTTGGATGAGGGAGTTCGTTGAATTAAGAGCTGGTGAAATAAAGATGTAGTGTGAGCAGGAGACAGAACAAGGAGCGTGCTGTGCTGCAGTGGAGAGGAGTGGAATAGACGCACACACACACACACACACACCTCACTTACATATCCAGCAAGACTCTGCCTGGACAGAGGGAACGGACCGTTACTGCCGCAGGGCTTGGAAGGTATGAAACTCAGTTTGGGTACTTATGTGTGTATTGTGTCTGAATGTTAGGGAGCAGGGGCCAGGGGGTTCATTTTGTCTTCATACAGCTGGGTTTGTGGGGGTGGGGGTGGGGGGGAGTTGTGTGTAAGAAAGCAAAAAAGTCAGTGTTTTGGGAGATTTGGGGGTGGACACACTTAAAACTTACACAAATGAGTTTTGTATTTGTGTGTTTACAGAAATAAAGCAGGAAAAGAACTTTTTGGTCTCTCATTGCTTTTGTGAATACTTCGTTTTCTCTGAGAAGGACTGTATTAGAGCTTATTTAAATGTTTGTAAAGATAGGTAAGGTATAACGCACAGCACTGTTTGTAGGGTACTTTCCATTTTCTCGGAATTCTCTTTGAAGATGTTGCGACTTCTCCGAGGAAGCTCCTTTAAGTTCCCTTCTATTAAGGAAGGAACTTGTTTAACACAAGTCTGGCAGCATCATGATCATGAACGAACTGTCTGGGATTCACAAGCAACTAAACTAGATTATAACACTCGCACGGGCCATGCGTATAGCCATTCATTAACAGGGCAGACGAGAAGTGTCGGGTCGTTTTAAGCCTTGATATGGTCATAGTTATGGATACCTCAATGGATGGATTATGGGGCACCTATGAGGTATCCTTTCCTTATACGCTCGACTGGATTTCAGCAAGCTTCACTTACAAACTTCGATTACACACCCGCTTGGTTGCACTTCATTCATTCCTACTGGCAACTGGCTGTGCACGCTGGCCTGAATCATTAATTAAGCAAATATATCAGTTCTGTAGAGGGACACAATATTATACAGAGCTGTAATTTTGGCCTCCTGGTGGAAGGTGCTCTCAATCCATCAAAGCCATTCAGAACGGATCCTTTGTTTAAAAAAAATCCTTTACATCACTGACATCTACAGTATACAGTATAGACTCCCAACTGAAGACGTGCTTGATGTACCTATCAGGTCTACAAAATGGTTCTGACCACATCATGACATTTGGAATCTACAAAGGGGGCTGTTGAACCACAAACTCTGTCCACCAACACACAGAGTTCTCTACATTCCTTTATGCTTTTGTCCTCAGTCGGTCTATGGCTTCCTCTTCCCGTTCCGCTTCCCGTCCACTCTGAGGATAGTGTTTAGCCACAGCGATGTAATCCTGAAGCCCTGTGCCCTTTATTTGGAACAGCATCTGCACTGACTTGTTGAGATAAATACGTTCATCGTTATACTTGCTACACCTGAGCTAGGATTGTGCTTCTCTTCTGTTCATTTCAGAACATTCATTTGGACTGAATATCATATTAGATTATAATAATAACAATATTATAAAATGTCTAGAAAATATTGTATGTATATTTTACTACCTGTACCTTTAAATTCATGTACTTTCTCAAATTTCAAAGCTCTTCCTTTTGTTTGTGTTGGTTTCTGTAGGCAGCTCGTCTCTCATTGTCACTCATATCCCTGTGTCTGTGTGCACAGCCTTTGGTGAGAGAGTAACTACAGAAGTTTACTACGCTTTGACCTTGGCCTTTCTTTTTAGACTGTTCCCTAGGCTAAGAAGCCCCCGGTGGAGCAAACCCTATAATTAAAGTTACCTCTGATCCTCTGCAGCTGTCTCTCCAGCCTAGGTTTTGGGAACTGCCATTGTTAAGTTTGTATACCTCCAACTAATGAAGCTGTGGAAAATAACAAGTTTGGTGAAGAAAAGTGGATGTTTTTTGTTGTTGTTGAATAAATCAGTTTTTTTCTTCAGTGAGCAGAAGATGCAAGGAGTAACTAAGGGGCTTTAATTGAAGTCCAGCATAAAAATCATTCAGTAAGCAAGAAAACAATCTTCATTGTTCAGTTAGCTGAACGTTATTATGGTAAAACGTTGTCAGCAAATATTTTCACTATCACTACAAAATAAAACAATAGTATTAACATCCTCCTCATCACGATATTTCTCCTCCTCGTCTGTTTTCTTTAGATGCCCTCTCGCTGTGGAACAGCGGTGCGAATCTTCATCACCACTCTCTTCGCAGCCGTGGTGCTCTTCGCCATCCTGCTGGCCTATGTGACTGGCTACCAGTTTATCCACACCGAGCAGCATCACCTATCCTTTGGCCTCTATGGAGCTATCCTGTCTCTACATCTGCTGCTGCAGAGCCTCTTTGCTTACCTGGAACACCGGCGCATGCGAGCACCTTCACGGCCACAGCACCTGCGCTGCACTGTTGCCCTGTGCATTGCTGCTTACCAGGAGGACCCAGACTATCTACGCAAATGCCTTCGCAGTGTGCGACACATCTCCTTCCCCAGTCTAAAAGTGGTGCTTGTTGTAGATGGTAACCGGCCTGAGGATGCCTACATGATGGACATCTTCCGGGAGGTAATGGGGGGAACAGAGCAGGCGGGATGCATGGTGTGGAAGGGGAACTACCATAGCAATAGGAATGGAGACGCAGGTACGGGCTCAGTGAATATGGATGAGGCTATTCGGGTGGCCAGGATAGTGCGCACCTGCCGCTACTCCTGCATCATGCAGCAGTGGGGTGGAAAGAGGGAAGTGATGTATACGGCTTTCAAAGCACTGGGGAACACTGTGGATTATGTGCAGGTAAGTCTTAGTTTTAGAAATGAGCTTTACTGACCAAAAAGTATCTACCTCAAAAGCATTTATCGCTTTGGCTAATATAATCACTGACAGTGCATGATGTCACCGTCTATCAATATCTTATTCATCTTCTTTCTATAATCCTACAATCAAAGGCACTGTTATACGGAGGTCAAAGGTCATTTCATTGGCTTGCCACCTGCACCCTGATAACACGTGTGCTGTCAGCAACCTCTCATAGCCCTTGTAAAGTCCAGCTGCCACTCTCATTAGCCACAGATGCTTCTAATTAGGCAGTTTAAAAGGCAAGCCTCATTTTACCCTACTTCAAAAGTACACCTTAATTTGCCTTTACTAGTTAAAATGAATTTCGGAAATCTTTTGGAATAGTGTATTTACTGCCTTGCCGTAGTTCAGGGTGATTTTCTTTGGAACTGATTGGATGCATATGTGCTGTTGAAACTCTTACTCTATACGTCTGTAGGTATGCGATTCGGACACAGTTCTGGATCCAGCCTGCACAATTGAGCTGCTGAAGGTTTTGGAGGAAGACCCAAATGTGGGTGGAGTAGGAGGAGATGTACAGGTTAGAGGGTCGATAGGGAAAATTGTATCATGTAACAACTTGCTAATGACTTTACGAATGATTAATGTAAACTTTTAGTGCCACATTACCACAGCAGGACACCAGCCTTAAAATGAAATCCCTTCTTCCTGATTGGTTTCAGATCCTAAACAAATATGACTCCTGGATATCTTTCCTGAGCAGTGTCAGGTACTGGATGGCATTCAACGTGGAGCGTGCCTGCCAGTCGTATTTTGGCTGTGTTCAGTGCATCAGTGGACCTCTGGGCATGTACCGCAATTCCCTCCTCCAGCAGTTCTTGGAGCCCTGGTACCATCAGACCTTCCTGGGCAGCAAGTGCAGCTTTGGCGATGACCGGCACCTCACCAATCGAGTCCTCAGCTTTGGTTGCAAGACTAAATTTACTGCACGCTCACAATGCCAGACTGAGACACCTACTCACTACCTCCGCTGGCTCAACCAGCAGACCCGCTGGAGCAAGTCGTACTTCCGGGAGTGGCTCTACAATGCTCTCTGGTTCCACAAACACAGCCTGTGGATGACCTATGAGTCTGTGGTAACTGGATTTTTTCCCTTTTTCCTGGTGGCTACAGTCATCCACTTGTTCTACCGTGGAAGGCTATGGAACATCCTGCTGTTCCTGCTAACAGTCCAGCTGGTTGGGATGGTAAAGGCCACCTATGCATGCTTCCTGAGAGGCAGCCTGGTCATGATTTTTATGTCCCTTTACTCCCTGCTGTACATGTCTAGCCTCTTGCCGGCTAAGATTTTTGCCTTGTTGACTATCAATAAAGCGGGCTGGGGCACATCTGGGAGGAAAAAGATTGTGGTGAACTTAATTGGGGCTGTGCCTGTAACTATTTGGGCACTTCTATTGCTGGGTGGAGTAGCTTACACCATTTACTGTGAGACACAAGAACCATTTACTGAAACTGAGAAGGTCCTGCTCGTTAGCGGGGTCATCCTCTATGCCTGTTACTGGCTTATACTTCTGGTGCTCTACTTGGCTATTGTGGCCAAGCGTTGTAACAAGCGGGAGGAGCAGTACCAATTGCCATATTCTGAGGCCTAGAATGCCTTATTAATGTTGCTGGATAAACTTAATTAGATTGTTTTGAATCAGTCTTCTACAGCTCTGGTGATAAGCTCATTGTCATACTGGGAAATGATGCATACTTACATTATTTGTAAGGCTGGAGCTTTCCCCACCAGGTGAGACACATTAATGGCCTTCCAAGAAGGTGCAATTGCGCTGTGCAGTATTTTTGCTTGTTATTTACTGAGCATAGGTCAAAGGAAATGTCTAATGGTGCTGAGCTCACACCAACACATATGAATAGAGTGGTGTGGGTGCTTGGACTCGAATATGAATCACACACTGTGGTGAAATGTGTACCCTTTCTGGGAAAAACTCCATATTAGAAACAGCAAGCATGGACTCAAAATGATTTGTCCTGAAGTTTATGAAATTTGACATCATTTGCTCTAGTTTAAACAATGGTAAATGTAGTACTAATCAAAATTCTGTTGGAGTTTGTACTACATACGTTTACGTTATTTCATCCCTTTCTATTTACTTCAGAAGTGTTCAGGAAACTTTCTTTTACGTTATAATGGGAACAACCAAAGAGACTTTTAGGGTTTCATTGCTTATAATTAATCATACACTCCAAACACTTTCATATATTGTTATATGAAAATTGTAACCAAACACACCAATCACATTCTCAAGCTTTGAATGAGCAACCTAAAACTTCAAAGTGTGAAAAACAAAACAGGTTGCTATTAGATTATTAGCAATGTGACCATTTATTAGCTACAATTCTTTTTTTTAATGCTTCTTGATATAAATACAGGATTAGTAAAGTACTTGTTATTGTATATTGACTTTATATTAACTGTCATTTTTCAGACCAGCAAAATGCTAAACCTTACAGACGGCCAAACATAATGTTTACATGCAATTCAGTTAATTAAATGTTTATAAGCACTTCTAAACTTAGTCTGTTAAATTGACTTTGGTAGTGTGTAACACATGTCAGCGTTATAGAATGGTTAATAACATTTCTTGTCCAAAATCAGCCCCGTTTGCGCTTCCATAGTCAGTGTGTGTGGACTGATGTAAGCACAATGCATATCTCCCTCTCTGACAACATACTGCAAGATGATGAATACATTCTGGCAATTAATCTTAGTGTTTTATGATATGCACGTTTTAGAAATTCATACAAATGTCTGCAGAAGTGCTTTGCAACAGTTTATTCTTTATGAGTATGAAAGCTGGCATGAAATTAATGTGCGCACTTTTCGTGGGCACATATAAGGTTTAGTTAAATGTCCTAATTAGAAACTTCTGTCTGTATGCACAAATCACTGCTTTAAAAGAACATTATAGAATGGGTATTGTTAGGAAATTTAGAGCTTATCCACAAAATTAAAGTTTGCAAGGCATATTAAGATGATACAGCAGAAATAGATCATCACAATCCCTAAAACCCAGGATGAACAAACTTCATACTGGTGTTGAGGCTGTTGTTTTTTTCCTAATGTAGTACATTCAGTAAGCTGCTGATGTAAAGTTCACCAGCACTGTCTACTCTCAACCCAAACCAGATAATGATTACTGAGAAACATTATCTTAAAGCACATTCACAGTCAATTCATTTTACTAAATAACTTGTCACTATCAAGTTAAATTAGGTTAGCTGCCCCTATCTACGCCTAGTTAATTCGATTTTAGGACAACCAAAGCATAGTCGATGGTGAACACGTTACAGCTTGCCCAGTGCGCTAGCTAACGATGTTAGGTAGAATCTATATGCTATTTTAGCTGGAAGACATGCTGTTACAGCTGATCATATCCTAGACTGTCAATTATCTATTTAGTGAGCAGGATTATTATTTCACTAATTGTTACAAATATTTAAAGCTTTTCATTTAAATAATAGTTTTAAAGATCTACTGTAGGTCTAATATAAACCAGCGCAAGAATACGAACACATCACACTGACACATTGTTACATTTTGTGTAGCAGTAGTTTTAACACAATATAAAGATTGTTTTAATAGTAAGTGTAATCTATTTTGGAAGGTCTTCTTGTTTAAACGTATTCAGGCCAGAAATGGCAACGTACATCAGCGTTTTCATATTCTGTGTAATTGCCGAAGAACACCAATCATACTTTTTTTTTAACTCCTTGGCATTTATTGTGTAAAGTGCTAAATATGTAAAATGTTTTTTTCTCAAACTTTTATAGAAATATTGCAATATTTACTGTTTATTTTTGCAGATCTTTATAACACCTGCAAACTGTTTTTACAAAAATAAACTTTCCCTCTCTTGGAACTGTCTTTGTCCTAGAAAATATACCGGTACCTGTCTCACGTCTATTTTACTGTAGTCATCACACATATTTAAAAAGATCTGTTCCCAAAAAAAGGTATTCAGAGCTGACAGCACAGTCTTGTATTTAGAACACATCATCTGGAAAACTTTTAGGATCACACTTCAAGAGACTGGTATATTTCACAACAGACTGAATATTTGACACTATGAATGCCTTTTGATCTATTTTTGTCCGTTAAACTTTCTTAGGCACGTTAGTGATAATAGGTTTAGGGCGCGTTTTGAAGATCAGCTTCTTTTTGATTATAGCAGCGACCGTGTAGGAGGTCGGCTTCTCCTGGCCTGTTTCCATGGCTAGATCATCCTCCTGTGGAAGGCCAGATTGCTTCATCAGGACAGCAATAGGCTTCTCCATTTTGACCTGTTTTCCATACAGGATGTGATGTCCCACAATCAACACTGGTACACCCTGTAACACAAATTACGTCAAAACATTGGCACTCTGTAGAGAAAACGTTTTTAACATTTTATGTAACGTTTTGCTTAAAACTATTCATTAAAAGTCCGTCAGAAACCTTCCATCCATTTTCTCAAAAGCATGTGTGCAATCTTTGTTAGTTAACAAAAACAATTGTTTTTAATAATTGTTTTTATATAACAGAACTGCACAGAGGTAGCGTTAACATTGTCAGAAATTCTTATATTTCTATTCCTATTATTTTCAATTTTTTTTACTAATGTGTGTGAAATTGTTGATTTGGCAACATTTCCTGTAAGGAAAGGCTAATTTAGCATACATGGTAATAACTAAAGTCTCTAGGCCAGTGGTTCTCAACCTTTTTAAACTCGCGACCCACACAGCCAACCACATATGTTACTGTGGCCCACTGCAAAACAATTTACTAAGAAGCTAGACATTTTTACATATACAGTGAGGTCTCGACTTACGAGTTTAATCCGTTCCGTGACGTGGCTCTTAACTCAAATCACTCGTATGTCAA
>JAOUQX010000030.1:18923982-18935824 GCA_028566295.1 Liobagrus marginatus
TTTATTTTTATTTTTAAAGTAATATTTTTGGTTGTCCGGAACGAATTAACGAAGTTTCTGTTCATTCTTATGGGAAAACCTGTATCGGTATACAAACTTTTTAGTGTACGAGTAACGTTCCGGAACGGATTAAATTCGTACACCGAGGTTCCACTGTAGCATCATTAGAAGTTCTTACCTCTTTAGTGTAGTGCAGGTCCCCCATGAGATTCCCAGCCAGTCCAGTGTCATGTCTCGACACCATCTCTCCCTGTAACTCCACAAGCAGCCACTCACCAGGAGATTCACCGTTTTTACTGAAACACACATACAGATGTTAGTTACACAACATACACTGAATGGGCTCAACACAGAAAAATGCATTTTTTTTTGTACAATTTGTATACCACAAATTAAAGACAACCATGACTTGCAACAACCCAAATTATTAAAAACTATGGGTGTGACAGATATATCAAAAAAAGTCCCATTAAAGTCTGCCAAAGGCACAAACTTACAGGGAAATAATTCCACTTGGTAAAGCCAGCTAGAAAGCAGTAACCAGGTATTTCTTTACTCTCAATATGTGATCATACACCATTTTACATATGTGACGCTTAGCACCATTTAAATAAAATAGTTTTGTATTTAATTCGTAGTCTTTTGCACTCAGTAACTCACATTTGTTATTAAGCGTTAAAACACATTTTCACACCTACCTTGAGACGACTATTTGAACCATGTTATAATTGGTTTATGAAAACATGACAAGAATAAAACGAGACTGCGGTTCAGTTCTAGTGTGTCAGAGGAATGCAGCTGTGATAGACAGCGGACCAAAGAAAAACTGAGGTTATCTTAATAACACCAATGCGCTTTTGTTAATCATGAAGAAGAAAAGCTCGACAATTACTCCACAAAGGTCAAATAATCCACCTAGCATAAACGTTTTTACTATAAGTATTCTTCTAACTCAGGTTTCCCGCCAGTGCGAGCGGTTGGAGGGTTTTTCCTGTCACGAGCGTTTCTGTAAATTCATAATAAAAGCCTATTTTAGTTCACTGTTTTCACCACTGGAGGGCAGCAGTAAAACCCCGACCATCCCGAATTTAAAAAACTACTTCTTACATCCGACCCGGGAGTTGATTACTTTTTTTTGTACTTTTTTTTTTTTTTTTTTTTACATGAATCTAAATGCAATATTACTATATTTATAGTTGTATTATTATAAAGTATTATTTATAGTTAAATACACTGTTACTCAGTTACATACACGTATGCTTAGTACTTTTTTTTAGCACGATTTTGTTTTGTTTTAGTACCAATTTCACGTATATGCATATACATAGACATTGTGTATCAACTTAGTTTAACGTAACCAAGTTAGGAATTCATATTAGATCAAATAATTAGAAAAAGAACAGAGTGAAATGACAGACTAAACATACGTTAGACTGTTTAGACAAATACTAATGATTCAATAGTACCCTCGCTCTTAATAATAATAATAATAATAATAATAATAATAATAATAATAATAATAATAATAATAAACTAGTAATAATAATTTATCTGGGGGAAAAGGAACAACGATTTGACATGCTGTTTCCGGGTTGCCTCTGTTTCTGCGCATGCTCAGTTAGGGCCACGCGGAAGATGACTTGTCAGTATTGTTATGGAAAGCTGACAGGCACGTGAGTTGTGCGACGTCGAGTAGCGATAGCGGGCGACATGGCGGCTACAACTCCTCCCAAGGTACTGAAAACACAGGACTTTTCATGACAGCTCACCATTGAACACTGAAATTAACTTATTTTTGTCAGTATGCGTTAGCAGGCTTTTCCAGGGGCGTCGGTATGGCGTGGCCACTTGAACAGTTGGCAAAAAACAAAAATTAAGACAGTTGTGGCCGACTACTGTTTTTAGCATATAGCTGTTAGCCAGTTAGCACTGGCTCCTCATACAGTTACAGTTGTTTTGCTAGCTAGCTGCCAGGAATGCCACGTCGCTCATCACAACAACTTAAATAGATTTCTTAGCGTCACAAAAGGGCCGCAGTTGATTACTGGGCTAATGTATTATTATAATCATATCTTGGCAACATTACGAAAAATACAGCCTAGTATAAAAGGTTAAATAGCAAGCTAATTTTCTAGCTAGCCTACTTTCTTAATTTTACTGATTAGATTCTTCAAGTAATTTCAAGTGAAAACTCAATAGTCTAGAATAAATCTTGTCAAATTAACTATGTTATGTTTGTTATTTTGTTTCCTGTAATGCCAGATATTTAACCTCTAAATTGTAAAAACAGAACTTACTTACAAAATGAACAGACAAGCTTGATAAGTTTCTTGTTAGCTGTAGCACCTGGCTGCTTAGTGCTAGGGACACAAATTCAAGACTTTGACAGCAGAGCACTCCAACAACAAATTGTTTTTCTAGCAATTGCTTAACGATGCTTTTGTTTGTCCTTATTGAATGATAGCACATCACTTTTTATTATGGGCTGTCAGAAATCCGACCAATTGATTAGGGTTAGTGAAGCTTTACATTTACAGTATTTGGCAGATGGCCTTATCCAAATCGAGGTACAAATGTGCTTTAAATTCTCCATTCATTCAAATTTCAATTATGATTAGAGATCATTTTTGTTTGCTTACTTTACCTTTTTCTGGTTTAATTGTGATAAGGTCTTGTAATAAATATATTTAATGAGCTCACTATTTGAGTAATAAACACGGTTTTTATGGGGTGTATGTACACTTGTGGCAGGCTAATTTGGTAAATAACAGCTAATGTAATTGTGATTTGAATTATGATTTACTTATAACTGATCCTACACATGCATTATTACATTTTGGAACTACTAACTATGTGCCAGGAAATGAGACTAGATTTCTATTAATGGCTGCTGCACACTTTGTAATAATTGTAAAATTAATTGGATTTGTTCTTTACCCCTGTGGTATATATGCAAACATTGAGCTTTTATTCACATGGCTGTCCTAGAAATACATTGTTGTCTTGTGTGTTAATGTTTGCAGGTATTATTTGAACACGAAGGGGTTTTTATCCATTCAAACACAGAAGAAACAAAGGATCAGGATTCACTAATATCAGGATTCCTTCAGATCATTGATAAGGTACATGAGTAACTTTATCATTTAATGGTCTATCAGTAACAGGAAGCAGAATTCCTTATTCAGAATTCATCATGCAGATGAGGGTTGTGTAATTGTCATGTATTGAAATCAGCAGCTGTGCGTAAAAATTGATTTTTATAACATATGTCTCTTTTTCTGAATTGACTACATGAAAATTAAGGGGGAAAAAATTATATTTGCATTTTTTCCCTTAAGGATGGTGAAACAGTTGTGGAATATAAACCGTTGGACGATACAGTGGATCTTTCAAATATGCTTTGTGCCTGCAAGGTTTGCTTTTTTGCTAAATCATTTCATTATAGTGCAGTATTTGTTAAATATGCAGACAGGTTACAAATTAAAGGGAAAAAAGCTCGTTCTTTTGTCATGTAAAAGCATGGATTGGCGCTGCTTTTCTTCTGAAATGAGCTGGTCATTGCAATTCAATACAAAGCTCATGTTACAAATACACACTTCATGTTTATTGTATTATAAAATATTTCTGCCCTGGTGGGAGTCGTCTCTTTTGGGATAATTTGAATGTTATCCACAGAGCAGAAGGGCTTTCGGAATGTATCGATAAGTGTAGAAAGGATGTAAATCAAATGCTGTAGACTTTAATGTCACTAGCACATAGCCTACTTGAACACATATGGCAGATTTCGAACAGGCATAAGTACAGTAACAGACCTTTCCACTCCTTACACTGAGGGAAAAATCTTTTGGGAGAATGGCGTTTATGCCTCCAGAAGAGTTTCAGAAATTTGGTTGCATTGAAGGTATTCTGCTTGGTTGTAATGCTCCAACTATTTACTACATAATTCATGTAGTTCATAGTATGCTACATGCATTTTTGCAATTTGAAGGACTCGAGTTCAGTGGTAGAGTGGACACAGAGGCCCCATCGTCCTTTGGATCAGCAGCTAAGCTATGAGACTGAGTGGGACATGGTTAACGCAGTTTCCTTTAAAAGGAAGGCCCATACTAATGGAGAAGGTAAGAGAAGATCTACAGACTTCTTTAATACATGACACAGTTTGTCAGCACTGCATGTGTTGATCCACTGCTGATTTGTTCTGTGTAGTTGCACGATCACATCTCTATCTGGATTCAGAGACGGTATAAAATATTTGGCAATAAAATCAATTAACTTCAATTAGCGAGGACAAAATTATACAAAAAGATATTTGCTTTAAGCTTTCTTTGCTGCTTTATTATATTTTACGCAGTGATGTGTTTCTCATACTTGTACTGCCCTTGTGTTTGCACTATAGTTTTTCCTTTGGAAGATTTTTTTCTTTAAAAAATATCTACACATTAATATTTGGTTAGTTTCCCTCTCCTTTAGAGCACATGTCATTTTAGATGTAATTTTACAAGGTGCAGTTTGTAACATTCACTCGAACATGTGAGGCAAATTGCAATTAAAAAAGCATAAGCTTTTCCATTCCCTCTGTTAAAATACTGAGCAGAGTAATTACAGTGTCTTTAAACTTGTTTGATAATTACTAGTCTATACAATACTCACATTTAAAAATCGCAAGCAATACCTTAATTTGTTTGACAAGATTCCTAAATACAAATATGTACAATATTTTAATATTTTGAACTAGATCCGTGTTGCCATTTCTTTTAGGTGGTCCAAACCACTTGGAGCGGAACAGATGGGCCTTCTCCTTTAATGTCACTGAACTCAGAACTGTCACAGTTAAAAATGAAGGCTGGTCATACCTAATTTTCTGCTTGAGGGACGACACAAAATTGCCTGCCATTCACTTCCATCAAGGAGGCAGCCAAGGGTTCATTGACGGTTTAAGGAAATCAGTACATCTTAGCGAGTAAGTAGTTGGAGAAAGTGTCATTATAAATAGATGGCAAAATTAAAGTTCCATTGATTTTGTAAAAGAGGCTGAAATAAACTGAGGTCATTTGTTTAAGTTGTGTTTATTTTAGGTTTTCATATTTTAGTAGTTCTGTAATCTCAGTGTTTGTCCAGAAGAGTGCAGTGCAACTCTAGTTTTGATGTTCTGATGGTAAACTCAATGACAGTAACACCTGTTTTTTTTTTATTATTAAACTATTTAACTAGTCATTTATTAATGCTGCTTTTATTTCAGTGCACAAGTTATACTTATGGGTTTTTTTCATTCTTATTCAATGAAGTCCTCTAAAAGTTTAGTGTTTGCCATAAACATCCCCCCACCCTCCATTTTTAAATAACTATGGATTTTCTTTGTTTTATTTCCATTTAAAAATTTGTGCTGAGGACTGAATGCAACACTATTTATATGATATTGTGGGCATTTTGGTTGAAATTTTTCGTTCCTCAAAGAGTTGCTGCGAAATGTTGTCTTCTGTTGAGAACAGAATAGGATTAACTGATATCAGTTCGCCTTGCAGCTGTACATTTACATTTGAGGCTTCGTAATAGAAATGGGGGAGTGCTTTTCCTACCCTATATGCGCAATAAATAAATCAGGCTGGAAGCATGTTCATGGCAGCGCTACTAAAAAACAGATAGCTGTTATTAAAGTTCTTATCTTTGCACTCATAATGAAATGTGGACTGGGCTTTGTTGCTTTTTTCTTTTCATTCCAGTCATACAGGAAAGGGATATGACCTGTGATGTCACTTGCTTAACTGTTTCTAGCCTTAACAAATTTTAGTTGTTATTTGTGTTGTTTCTGTTATTGTGATTTACAATTTCATTTACTTCAGCTTTTATCCAGCTTAAAGATATTAATATAAGATATTTTTGTAGAAGCCCTGATGACGAAAGCATTCTGGTTGTTGGCACATTTAACAAAGCAATTTCACAATCCTTTGAGCATCTTCTAGATGACTCCAATTATGGCCTTGTTCAGGTATGGGGCACTTATTGGGAAAACCACGTTGATGCTTGATGAGTTCAATTTTTTTAAAAATTGAACGCAACAACTGACAATACTGATAAGGCCCAATTCCTGTCAACAGAAGTTCAAAAAGGATCCATACACAACAACTTTGGGTGGTTTCTCTAAAGTTACAAACTACATCTTTGATGCGTTTCGTCCAATTGAGTCTGACTGGCAGCAGCGTCCTGATGAAGACGTGGCAGAGATTCTGGGGGAACTTATTCCTGGGCTGGAGATCAACCAGCAGGAGGAGCCTGGCTTTGAGGTCATCACCAGAGTGAGTAGCTGTATATCAGTTTGGCTCATGTTATATTATTATTAATAGTTGCAATTTTGAAAAAAATGGGAAGTTGTTTTAAAAGCCATATGAAATTATTTTGTGGTAGTATTATATTATTAGGTATACAGGTACATTTATTTTGGCTGGTTTCCTCCACCAAATCTGTGCCACATAATTCCATACTCTGCATTTGTACTGGGATCATCTTGGATATCAGAACTTGAGGAGTAAACTACTCTACTTGGTTTTATTTATATATATATTAATACATCAATATGGGTGGCACGGTGGCAGAGCAGTTAGCACTCCTGCCTTGCAGCAAGAATTTCATGGGTTCGATTCCTGTCCAGGGTTTTTCTGTGTGGGGTTTGCATATTCTCCCTGTGCTTGTGCGGGGGTACTCCGGTTTACTCCCACCTCGAACACAAGCAGTTTGGCTTGTGTACCCGCCTCACACCCTAAATTAGATGGGATAGACTCCAGCACCCCCACGACCCTGAACAGGATAAGCCGTAGACAATGAATGAATATATCAATATAGGAAATTTTATTCTGGTAATAAAAAATGTCTGGATGTATGCGTTGGTTGCAGGTTGACTTGGGCACAAGGCCAGAGGTGCAAAGGAGAGAACCAGTCATGAAGGAGGATTGGGCAAAGCACCAAGACTCGGAGGGGAGAATGTTTAATGTGCCTCACTTAAAGCACCAAGTCTTCAAAGGGGTAAAATGAGAAATGTTTTGTGCTAAACTAATATATAGCATATAATTGTGGATTATTTGTTATAATGCTTCTGAATTTGATGCACTTCTTTACAGTGTATTTTGATTATTTGATTCCATAATTGTTTAATTCTGTGCTTAAGGGCCTGTGCCATGCACTGAGGAAAGAAGCTTGGAAATATTTGCTGGGCTATTATCCCTGGGACAATACAAATGAAGAAAGAAAACATCTTCAGAAAAGAAAAACGTAAGTGTAGTCATGCTAGTTTCTGGGATGGTGTTGGAGATGGGCTGCATTTAATAAAGCAAATCTTACTTTTTAGTTTTCTTGTGTATCTGTAAATTAAAGGGATGAGTACTTCAGAATGAAGCTGCAGTGGAAATCAGTCTCCGAGGAGCAAGAAAAAAGAAATTCCAGGTTACGAGATTATAAAAGCCTTATCGGTATGTATCCAAGCAGTTCCCGGGTTGTTTTTGTTTAGTAAACTATTTGAATGTTCTTGAAAATAAAGCTAATGCTACAAAAATCCTTTATCCTTATTGAATGAATGAACGTTAGTCCACCATGACCCTGATGTTACTAAAGATGAAACATATAAATAAAATATCAAAACACATCTAATTTCTGGCATATTAACAGTGCAAAATTGGATGATATGTTGCTATCTTTTTAACCCTAGAGAAAGATGTAAACAGGACTGACCGCAGCAATAAGTTCTATGAAGGCTTGGACAACCCTGGCCTGGTATTGCTACATGACATCCTAATGACATACTGCATGTATGACTTTGATTTAGGTAAGTGGTGGAAGAATGGGGAATCTAAAATTGAATAACTATTGCTGAAAAATTTTCCATTGTGTGATTTTTATATTTTGTGACTTTCGTTTAAGAAAACCTAAACAGTCTATTCACATAATGCGCTAATTTGATAAGTGCTTGTTAATGTAAAATAGAAATTGCTTAATTTCAGTTTGCTGTAGCCTCCTGTGCATACTCATATCTCAGCTTGTTGCATCTGTTGCAGGGTATGTACAAGGCATGAGTGATCTGCTGTCTCCCATCCTGTTTGTTATGGAGAATGAAGTGGATGCCTTCTGGTGCTTTGTGTCCTTCATGGATCAGATGGTACCATTATTTTAAAATATCACACTTTTCACAGTATAGAAATGAGCAAGTAGACTAATGTATTCATGCAGGGATTTGGATAAAGAGCCATCTGTGTTTTTGTTGCTCAGCATGAGAACTTTGAGGAGCAGATGCAGGGCATGAAGTCTCAGCTGATTCATCTAAGCACATTGCTACGGCTCATGGACTCAGCCTTCTGGAACTACCTGGGTAAAATGTTGCTTCTTTTCTAATGACATAACTTGGATTAATTTGGTACCTGCATTACTGAAAAGCCTCATTGACATTGTCGCTGTTGTTAATAAGAAGAATACAGGCAAATACGGACTATTTAGAACGGCCAATCTGGTACAACAACCATGCCATGGTTAAAGTCACAGAGATCACATTGTCCCCGGTCTGAAGTTCTTGAAATGTATCTGAATGATTATTTTTCTTTGCACTGCTGCCACATGATAGGTTGATTTTGTTTGTTTTTTGCCTTCAACAGAGGCTCAGGATTCTGGGTATCTGTATTTTTGTTTTCGGTGGTTACTGATCCGCTTCAAAAGGGAACTTTACTTTCAGGATGTCCTTCGCCTCTGGGAGGTCTGATACTTTATTCCAGATTTATTAAAAAGCTATACACACTCAGATTTGCCGTAATGTTTCAGAATCTATACATTTTTTGTGCTAATAGATCACTTTTCCGTTGTCAGGTGATGTGGACAGGACTGCCCTGCCAGAATTTTCACCTTCTGGTTTGCTGTGCCATTTTGGATTCAGAGAAACAAAAAATAATGGACAGACATTATGGATTTAATGAAATTCTTAAGGTAAGCTCCCAAATACTTGCTTGGATGTCACAGAAATATGAATTAAGTGAATTAATTTATTTTGCTGATTTATTAATTAACTTAATTTATAAATCCAATGTGCTACAGTGGTTTATTGTTTATGTAAAACCACAGAATTGTTGAATTCTCAGAGGTATACCGAGACAAAAGCGGAAGCTATTGTCACGTAAATTAAAATTGTATTCCTAATCCACATTTAAAGACAACAGTGTTAGTATAGATAACTTTTATATAGCATAACATCATGGGACATAAAACGTAATTAGTTTCATTTTGTAGTTCAAATAATTAATAATACTTTGGCTCTATAGTAACCGCTGACACAGGAACTTTTATGGTGGATGTTTTAAATAATTATAGAAATGAAAACATACTATTATTCATGAATGTATTTTTTTAGGTTCTTGTTTTGTGTAATAACTTAATAGGGATTTTGTCACCTTTGTTTTAAACAGCACATAAACGAACTCGCTATGAAACTGGACATCGAGGAAATCCTTATTAAATCAGAGGCCATATATATGCAGTTAAAGAATTGCAAGGTATGCCTAAAACAAACAGTAGAAGACTAGTCTGTTTAAATGCAAATCTCTAGACTTTATAGCACTAATAAGCAAGTACGTTGCGTTTATTAATAAACGTGATTTTTATATTTGTTGTATATCTGCTGCATTGAGGTATTTACTGGACTTCTTTATTTCTTTTTTAATGTTTAGGACTTGCCCCATTCAGTAAGTGAGATTCTGGGCTTTACCATGGTCACAGAAAGCTCTACATTAGAAACCAGTGAATACAGTGTGCTTGAATCTCCTCAGACCTCACCAACATCTGCACACAGACAAAACCAGGCCTACTCCAACGGCCATGGACTCTTGCAAGAAACATCACACAACACATGTAAAATTGGCTTTATTTCATAAGTTTTCATAGTACCGGTATATCAGTAAAATAAGAATGTTTGGTATCATGTAGATATTTGCTACCAGATATGTTACATTGTAAAGTAAATTCCGGATAAAACCCAAAAAGCATATGTATGAATGTAAAATTTGGGTTTAATGTGAGCTAAAGCTATTATTTTTGTAATTTTCTTGTACCATATTGTCTTTCAGTGAAATAATCATTCCTTCTCACTGTATAAAGTTTTCATAATGTAAAGATTGATTTTCCGTCGCTGATTTTAAATGCTGATTAATTTCCCCCAGTTTTTTTTGAAACATGCAATTGAACAATTTAAAGACAACGGCCCAACGATGAAATCCAGTGTCGTGGATAAAGGGATCTCTTGTTCTGACAGTCCTTCTTGCGTCTGTAATGGTTATTTGAATCATTAAAATTTGGTTTTAACTTTACCTGACTCTGAACAATTCTAATCTGACTCTAATTTATGTGCTACAAATTTACTGGATAATTCCAATAAACTGTTTGTTCATTTATACTTTTTCATACTATTTTAAATCCGTTAGTTAATTGACTCTGTGTACAGAGCCTTTCTCCAGCCGGGATAAGTGGGTCTCAAGGTCACAAAACTGCCAGTCTGACCTAAATCAGAGGTTGCATTGTGAGCTAATATTATTCTGACTCACCGCTCACAACAAAATACGTTTCTTTGGCCACGGTCATACAGTTGCTAAGATTGGAGGTATGGGATACTCCCAATCTTATGATACTCATGCTTATGCTCCTAGTATTATGGGATGGGTGGAACCTACTTTTTGGTAAATCTTGTTGCAAAATTTGGTGCCAGTGCTAAAGCGGTAGGTCATGTAGCTGTTTCTCTGGGTGGAGTTGTTTTGTGAGATGTGGATGACCTGAATATTTCCACACCCCATCTCCTACATTATTGAGTTTGAGTAAGCAAAACCTTTTAGCCCATTTTGATGCATGTGGGCCTGGAAACCTTCCTCATTGGGGGTCCATGGAATTGCTGTGATCAGCCTGAGTAAGAGAAACTGATAAGATTTGCAGTTTTTTCGACTGGACCTTTGAATAGTTCATACTGGGACACGTGTTACCATCCTAATATTCCCCTGATAGACATGGCCACACAGCTTTAATCTTGATATGACCCGAGCCAACGAGGAGAAAACGTACTTTCACTTACCATCAGGTTTACTTCTGCAAATTTTGTTTCAGAGGTTGCGTTAAATAGAGCATCATTAGTCAGGCCAGACAGTTTCTCAGCCTGTGTCTGCAACACTTCTAGCCTTTCTTGCATTGTTTTGCTGCATTGCAAGCATCAAAGGCCTTAAATCTGCTGGAGAAATTGCTGGATCAATATGCAACTTCATCACCAGTCTAGTTATAAGCTCATAAGGACTAATACCTGTAGCTTTAGATGGGGTTGCTCATAAGTCAGAACTGTGGGCAATGCATCAGTCCATTTATTTTGGTGCTGAATTATCTGTTTAGTAATGCTTTCTTTGATGACGTGATTAGCACGGCCAACCATTCAAGTGCTCTGTATGGTATGTGGAATGTTTTATTGATATTCAGAGTTTTGTTCCGTTATTTGACCAGTAAATTGAGTTTCTTGATCAGATTCAATTTAAATTGGCCCCCAGAGAGGGATAATTTGTTTCGTTTGCACCCGTGCCCCTGTATTTGCAGTGTTATTGCGAGTGGGGATTGCCTCCACTTACTTACAGAGTTTATCAATAATCACCAGGCAATAGCGATTACTCCCTTCCCATGTAGCAAAACAATGATTCCGTGATTTACGTGAATATGGGCATCATCTAGCTGGAGATGATCACCGATGGACGGTGTGCAAGGATGGGTCAGGGCGGAACTTATGTTAATATGTCTACATTTACAATACAATACATATAACATCTAACTACACATTCTGCTGTACCCAATA
>JAOUQX010000030.1:18972518-18986369 GCA_028566295.1 Liobagrus marginatus
TTTCACTGTATGTTGTACCACGTATAATGTACATGTGACCAATAAACTTTGAACTTTGTACACTTATGTCAAATTATTTTCTCACTGAATCAATTTTCAAGTAGTTACAGTGTGAGTCATTGAGTCGAAGAGTTTGGATCTGCCCAAACAATTGATCCTCTTTACTGACTGCAGCCATGATGTTGCTCTTCATAATAATATTTAACAAATGCTTGTAATTGTTTTCAGAAACATATGATCAGGGGGGATTACAGGCTGTCCAGCTGGAGGATGGCACGACTGCCTACATCCAGCACATGCCTCAGACGAGCACTATTCTGGCTATTCAGGCTGATGGCACAGTGGCAGATCTGCAAGCAGACGGTGCTATAGACGCTGACACCATAAGTGTGTTGGAACAGTATTCTGCTAAGGTTCTCATATTTGTTACAATAACATTGTCTGCTCTGGTATTAAAGTGAAGTTGTTCACTTTATGAAGTAATTCTAATACCTGAACTGCTTTTTCAGATGGAGGCAACAGAATGTGGCACAGGGCTGCTTAGTAGAGGTGATGCTGATGGCAGTGTGCATATGCAGGTGCAGTCTTAACTAGTATTTATAATAAATGTTGCCCCTATTTAAAATTTCTCGTTTCACCTTGTGAGTAACCTATGAAGAACTGACTGGTGTGTTCTATGTGATTAGATTGTTCTCCAGGGTCAGGAGGGCAGATCACCAAGAGTGCAGCATATTGCCGAAAAGGCCTTTCGCTGTGAACACGAGGGCTGTGGAAAACTTTACACAACGGCACATCATTTAAAGGTGGAGCTCTATAAATGTTAACATTTCTATTAATGTATTTCTCTTTATTATCATTAACTGCCATTTATTTCTCTTGGGGGTGGGGGAAATAGGTACATGAACGTTCACATACTGGGGATAAACCTTACATATGCGATCATTTGGGATGTGGAAAAAAATTTGCAACAGGTATAGTCACATCCAAGCACACTTAAATTTTTTTTGGGTGGTTGGGCGCATCATTCATACTGTTTTTATGTCAACTTAAAGGATATGGCCTGAAAAGTCATGTACGAACACACACTGGTGAAAAACCATATCGCTGCCAAGAGCTCAACTGCCTTAAATCGTTCAAGACATCTGGAGACCTGCAAAAACACACACGAACTCACACTGGTGCGTTGTCTCTATTTGAAACTGAGGTTTTTGAATAATTACATGTGTTATGTTTAAAAATGTTGGTGTTAAAACATTTTTACATGATTGTATTTCTAGGAGAGAAGCCTTTTAAATGCCCATTTGAAGGCTGTGGGAGATCTTTCACCACCTCAAATATTCGAAAGGTTCACATCCGAACACACACTGGTGAACGCCCATATTACTGCTCGGAGCCCAATTGTGGAAGAGCTTTTGCCAGTGCTACAAACTATAAAAACCACATGAGGATTCACACAGGTACCTATAGTTTTCTACCACTTCATAATTAAGATATGGATATTTGAAGGCTAATTAAAAGGCAACAACATTTCAAAGTCCTATTAATTTCCATTTTGCCCGCATCTGTAGGTGAGAAACCATATGTGTGCACTGTGCCTGGCTGTGATAAGCGCTTCACTGAGTACTCAAGTCTCTACAAGCACCATGTTGTCCACACACCCTGCAAGCCTTATAATTGCAACCACTGCGGGAAGACCTACAAGCAAATCTCTACATTAGCCATGCACAAACGCACCACACACAATGACACAGAGCCCATTGAGGAGGAGCAGGAGACCTACTTTGAGCCACCTACAGGTTAGTGGAAAACAAATGAAAATGTGTAAAACTCCAAGGATGCTCATGGAATCATTTAACTAACCCTAGCCAGTCACCAACACATGAGCTGTTTTTAATATTAGTAGACTTTTGTGTATAGTTTATACTATAGTGTATAGTATCCTGGTTTAAAGATTTTCATTGATGACCTAGACCAAAACTTCAATTGACATTTTAAAAACAGTTGGTATCTTAGTAGTTACGGTGTTGGGACAGCCGATCAGAATATTATAATAATAATAATTGAAGATCTGAATGAGTACTGGCATTTTCAGAAAGTATATTTCCCTACTTTTATTGTGGGCTTAATTCCCAGTACCAACAATCTGCAACCGCCGGACCGCTGATCAAGGCCCTTATCCCCCCAACAGCTTAGTTGGATAAAAAAAAAAAAGAGATAAATTCTAGAAATTGATGGCATTAGAGCAACTGCATTTTATTCAATATGATGTTACTAACCACAAAACTGTAATAATCCGTAGTGAACATATTGCTTCAATAATATTGTTCCTTTTCTTGATTTTTGCTTAACGTCTCGTTTAGAGGCCATTGATGACCCTGCATTAACGTTTACGTCTGCTGTAGTGGAGGAGGATGGAGGATCAGAGCAGGTTTCGGGCACAGAGATCATGAGTCAGCAGCACGTAGCACTCGTATCTCAGGACGGCACACAGCAGGTTTGGGAAAGGTTAAAGTAATACATTGTGTGTATATAGTATTTTATGCTAATTCAATCATATTGTATTTAATTATGCATTTATTTGCCAAGACAATATGGTGTTCGGACATGAATGTATGAGAAGTCACATCCAGCTTCATTAATATTTTAATAACCTAATTAAAATTGACTGTTAGTGTTGCAACAGGAATTCACATTTGAGGCGTTGCAATTATAGTATAGTTAAGTTCATTTACATATGTCATTCTACAAATTGAAATACCTTGATTGATCAAGGAGTTTAGTACTAATTGTGTGTGGGTAAAGTGGTGTATTTTCCTGCCTTTTAATTACCGGTAGTATGCTGAAGAATGTTTTAGAAAATTGACTGCATTCTCTATAAATTCTTTTGAGATGAATACTGCCAGTGGCCTGTGTAAATTGCTAATTGGACCTCTTAATGTAGAACAAAGAATATGTACACAACTTATTTCCATTGTCGATTCAGGTTTTTTCTCAGGCAGACGTTCAAGCAATGAGTGGCACAGTAACGATGGTTACACAAGAAGGAACAACTATAACCATCCCTGCCCATGAAGCAATGCTCTCTCCTGGAGAAGGTCATTCTGTCACTATGGTTTCTGCTGATGGAACAGAAGGACAGGTACTGACTACCACTAACTGATTAACTACGCTTATTACACTCATTCAGCTGTTTGCCGTGTGTGTTTGCTGATGTCTTGTTTTGCATTTGTCTTTTAGGTGGCAATTGTGACACCCGATCTGTCTGTATTCCACACTGAGGATGGAGAGCTGGTACAGGAGCATCAGCAGTCGGTCGTATCCACCAGCCCACATCCAGTTACTCTGCTGGCTACCTCTAATGGCACACACATTGCTGTGCAGGTACATAAACACACATGACATTCAGAGTTAAACTAGTATTTATCAAGCCTTTTAGCAAGCAACTTGAGGATTTTAGCCCAACCTCAATCTTATTTTGGGGTGGAGCTGACATGTTACTTAGATCCTTTAACTGATTAAGCCAGTGGGGTGTGTGGTAGAAGGGTGTGGAAAGCTTTTTTTTTTTTTTTTAACTAAAACACTTTTCTCAGTTGGAGTTCCTGCGTGGCTTTGTTTCTAGGAGTTGAGGTGGTCAGAGACCTTATTTCTTGTTTAAAAAGATTACTCTCTTATTTCACCAAATACACAAATAAATCCCACCACTGATTTTAAGGAGTTTGGATTTGACAGCCCTATCAAACGTAATGTTGTTATAGGGTTGTAACACTAGGACATAACACGACGCACTTGTTTTAAGTCACCTGCTGGCGTATTTATATAAGAACTGGTCACTGAACGAATCGTTTAGGTGAACAAACTGAAAATGAACGAATCTCTAATAAATTATATTTTCAAACAATTACAATCCATAAGAGGTGAATCAGTCATGCTTTGTCTGCTATATGTACAGGACATACAGAGAGGGTACTTAATATTTATAATGTTATGTTTGGCACAAGAAAATATATTTCTCTGTTGCTTTTGTTTTGTAGCTCAGTGATCAGCCTTCTCTGGAGGAGGCCATAAGAATCGCATCACGCATTCAACAAGGAGAAACACCAGGCCTAGATGATTAACTCACAGTTACACAGTAACATCAGTTACGCAAATTCACAGTCTGTTTGTGCGGGTGCATGTGCTTGCAGTGAATGTTTGAGAAAGTCAAGTATCCAAAAATTTTTTGCTATCATGATTGCTCTGTTTGAAAAGACCTGAATATATTTTTGTGTGGATTATGTACATAATGTTTTGAAACTGGAGTTTTTGCTGTAAATATTTATTTGATTCTTCTATTGAATACTTGACTTTTTAGGATCTTAATAAATGAAAACTAAACAACATTCCATTTATACGTGGCAATTTTATGAACTTTACCTGCCATGTAATACTTTGTATGTAAGTGCTGGCTGTAGTCCATCATTTTCTATGCATTGTAACTCTTCTTATATATGGCAAGGAGCCATAGGAAGAGTATGTTTTTGATAAAAATAATTTTTAACACCATGCCTGGTTTTATGCATGCCTGCAAACTTTTGTCACCCTACAAGTGTTCAGTTCATTTTTCAGAAGCCATAGGATTTAATTCATTAACTTGTGAATGTGATTTTTTTAATTAGTCATGCTAGGTATACTATTATAATAACCTATTTTTAAACGCATACTTTTATTACAAACTGCCATATGATCAACTGAGACAAATCTGATTAGCGAGATCAACGCGTGTGGCGATGGAAACTAGCGCCCCCTCCGGCAAAGGTGAAAAAGCAACGTCTGTGACGTCAACATACTCGAAACAACCGTCCATCATTCAAACTTAAAGGTGCGCTATGATTGGCCCACAGTCATTCGACCAACGGTTGCGGGAACACTGACCAAGCTTGTTGTAGGTGGGAGGAGTAGCTCGTCGTTCAAACTACTTTCGTAAACAAAATTTTCTTTAATCGACATAATTTTGAAGGCTTTGCTTTTTTAACACTAATTTCAGACTGTTCTGCAAACATTATATTTCTTCTTAACAGCCTTGACGTATCTAGGTCGTTGGGAGACGCGGTGAAGAAGAAGCCATTTTTTTTTTCTAAAATTGGCCGCGTAGGTGCTTTGGGGTAAAAAGTAAACGTACTAATCGGTAAAAGCTTGCCGAACTCGGTTGTTTGGATATTGGGGTTGCCACTGGACTGTCGCGACTCGACGGCAGAAGAGATTTGCGAAAGGACTAGCTTATCGTGAACGCGTCTCTACGGCGTCTCCTGTTAGCTAAGATTACGCCGGTCATGTTTGTTAGCTATGCTTAGCTTGTATCATTGTTTTTATTTGAACTGTTTGACGTAGTTAGTTTGCTTGGACATTTATGTCGTCATTTTATTAATTTAAAGCTATCGGCACTGTATTTTACGGTGTTTAGTAATGTTAACAGTAATTAAGTAATGTTAGTGAATGCATTTCTTGAGTAACGTTCCATTCGCTTGGTTTACAGCCGCGTTTGTGCCTTGTATAACCAACGTTAACTCTCAGTGAAGAGTTTTTGCTGGCATAGAAAATGAGTTTCGGCTGCCCACGGCGCACAGACTTTTCTCCAAACCTTCGACCGATTCGCCAGAAATTACAGTTTGCAAACAGCGATGGCGAAGAGGACAGTATTGAAGAAGCCAACAACAGTACTGGGGCTGAGTCCGGCTTTACTGAGCTGGATTCTCCTGTGTCTCTTCGGCGAAGCAGCACGGACAAGAGACCCAACGACCTGAACAGCAGCCCATTAAGTCGGAGCAGAGAGGAGGACGACGACGTCGAGTCTTGGGACGAAGACGGGTTTGGGTCTCCGTCTCACCTCAAAGGGAACTTCTGTGGGAAAACCGCTCCGTCACCAAGAAAAAGTCCTCGCGCCTACGACATCTCACCGGAGAGGACGTGCATTCAGGACGATGTGGAGGGCTCGAGTTCTCCCATTCCCGACTGCCCTGATACACCGCCACATAAAACCTTCAGAAACCTGCGGTTGTTCGATACGCCACACACTCCGAAGGTTTGTGATAGCCTTTGCAAAACAATATGGCTTTAAAAAAAATGTCAGTATTTTTCTTGCAGTCTCTAGTCAGAACACAATTTGAGTTCAAAATTCAGTGGCCTAGATATTAGTTAACTGTACAGGTTACGTAATGTGCTCTATATCTGCTGTGAGTTGTATACTTGATATTTGCGGCGCAGAGCTAAAACGGCCATGTTTAGCTTGCACCGCAATGATTTTAATGCATGTCTTAGCATAAAGCAACGATTTGAGTATTTCACTTTTTTTGTTGCTTTTTTTTTACTGCTTCCTTTAAAATGCAGAGTTTGCTGTCCAAAGCAAGGACTTCGGCGTCTACGAGCAGACGAGTCGCACTTTTCAAGAATGCGGATTCCAAAGGAAAGGCGAGTCTCGACCGAAGGCGAAACCAAACACCTCTGGTCAACATTAACCCCTTCACCCCGGACTCAGTGGTCGTCCAATCAACTCAGCCAAGAAACAATAGAAAGCGCTCGCACTGGAATGAGTAAGCACTTTGACCTGCCCAGATACTGCGTTAAGTGTTTTACTTATAACTTTGTAAACACCAACGTCTTTTAAAAAATGTTTTAATAATAAGTAAGGTACTGTATTTTATGCATTGCGCTTGGTTAGATCAAGAAACCAAATACAGTACCCATGTTAGTCTTATATCGCGCCATGTGCTTCCTACAGAGCTCTCTGCTGCCCCCTTTTGTTTGTTTGAAACGACTGACGAATTCTTTTTCCCATTGTGTTGCAGCTCCTGTGGAGAGGACATGGAGGTGAGTGATGCTGAGGAGGAGATAATTCCACCCTCAAAGGTAGGCATTTATGCATCTACTCTATATTTTAAGTGTATGTTGTGGCAGTGTCGCGATCCTGATTTTGTTAAAAAAAAAAAAAAAAAAAATTGTTTTTTTTTTTTTTTTTTTTTTTAACAGAGAATTACCATGATGGAAAGCAACATGATGTCCAGATATGCATCAGAGTTCCATGAACTAGAAAAGATTGGTTCTGGGCAGTTTGGCTCTGTGTACAAATGTGTGAAAAGACTCGATGGCTGTATCTATGCGATCAAGCGTTCCAAAAAGCCTTTGGCAGGATCTGTGGATGAGTAAGTATCACTTCCTGATATTTGTTACAATATGCTGACTTTATCTTGAAACAAAGTCCTGTTAAAATCCTTTTATTACTATACACAACTTATTAGGACGGTGGAAACCTTATCGTTTGATTTAAATTTAGATAAACATACATTTTTTTTTTTACCACAGGCAAAATGCACTTCGTGAGGTTTATGCCCATGCTGTTCTTGGACAGCACCCTCATGTTGTGAGGTATTATTCTGCTTGGGCTGAGGATGACCACATGCTGATCCAGAACGAGTACTGCAATGGTGGCACCTTATCTGATGTTATTGCTGAGAACTACAGATGTCTGCACTTCCTTTCTGAGCTGGAACTGAAGGACTTGTTGCTGCAGGTCTCCCGTGGGCTTAAGTACATCCACTCTACAGCGCTTGTGCACATGGACATTAAGCCAAGTGAGTTGCACTCAGCCTCATTTGAGATAATTGGGCCATTTGCAGTTTGTTGTTTTTCCTCGATTGCTGTTTGTGTTATGTGACTTTTATAGGCTGCTTAGTTTTTCCAAATTTCTCTGTGAGTTTAGAAATGACTGTAGTCATGTATTTCACTGTAGTTTTTTATGGTTGTGTGAGAGGGGCATTTGAAAAGAAGTTTGTGTATTTGCCAGTATGCAATGAGTCATTGTGCTGTGGGAAACTGTTTTGAACCGAAACCTATTCTGTAAAATATCTATTTAAAGTGTTTTTTTGTTTCTTTTCTCCTTGCAATTTTATAAAGTGGCACATGAAGAAGTGCTATTGGATGTGAAGTTTTGTTTGTTTTATTTCTTTTATTGTTGCCACGAAAGTATAGAACTTTGAATTGGAAATTTAATTGTTCGTGTCTTGTGTATGTTTACAGGTAACATATTTATTTCAAGGAAGTCTGCAGTGAGTGTGGAGGAGTTTGAAGATGATGAGGATGGGCCTAGAACTAATGTGATCTACAAAATAGGTACGTATATATATATGTTTTCACAACATTTTTCCAGAGCGACTACATACATCAGAGTAGTTAACGTTTTTACATTTACCTCGTAAATGAAGTGGTAACTCGGTGCTTAAGATGCTGGACTGCTGATCCGAAGACCAGTGTTCCATTCCCATCGCCCCTGAGCAATGCCCTTAACACTCAACTGCTTGGTTGTAGGTCGCTTTGGATAACTGCATCTGCCAAATGCTGTTAATGAGTAATAATTTACAATAACTGTTGTACAATAAGGAGTTAAGAGTTAAGGGCATAGTTGTGGCAGCTTGGTGATCCTGGGGATTGTATATGCAGTCATCTTGTTTTGTAAATTGAACAGTATATTGCCGAAGTACAGAGCTGTTAAATTGCAAATTCTAATATTGCCTCTTTTTATTAGGTGACCTTGGCCATGTGACCAGGATAACTAATCCACAAGTTGAGGAGGGTGACAGTAGATACCTGGCTAATGAAATTCTTCAGGAGGTAAGCTGTGATTATTTTTATTTATTTATTTATTTTAAAATAGTGATTTATGTGATGGTCATTTTAAAATTGGCTTTGTATTTAAGCAATAAAATATACTTTGCAGGCTATAGCTGTCTTGTAATATTTCGCTTTGTTTGGAAGTATAATGTTACTAGAGTACACTATATAGGCAAAGGTTTGTAAACATCTGACCACCACGTCCACTCTGGACTTTCAGATAAATGTTGATTCAGTTTTAATCCACTCCTTTGATGATGATCTCTATAAGCTTGTATCTTGGATGTAGGGATGGGTAGCATGCAGCTTCAAGAACATTAGTGGGGCTGGGAATGATGTCAGGCACAGTTGGTGTTCCGTTTCACTTTCTTAAGGGTAATTAAGGCAAGTTCTGTGTGCAGGCCAGCATTGTCAAATGTCTTAATGGACCTCGTTTTGTGAATAGTGTCTTCGTCACCTATGATGAACCTTTTAATGCCCCCTTATTCCAATGATGGAAAATTGTTTTGGTACAACCTATGCAGCCATCCTATACAATTGAGTATTTTGGGCGTGGCATTAAGTTGCAGAGAAGGGGACATGTGTTAGTGTGATGATCAAGTGTCGACAAAAATTTCTCTGTAGTCTTTAATGGCTTATTTGAAAATTCTGTTTACTTATTTTAAAATGGTTTTAGCTAATTCAGCTGGTAAACATTCTATATAGATTATTATGCTTTTTTCCCTGCTGATGTGTTAAATGGATGGGTATTATGTTCTTTGCAGGACTATAGTAACCTGACAAAGGCAGATATCTTTGCTTTGGCTCTGACTGTCGTCGGTGCATCTGGAGCGGAGCCTTTGCCAACTAATGGGGAACAATGGCACAAAATTCGGCAGGGAATCCTACCCCATATCCCACAAGCGCTCTCTCAAGAATTTATAAGCCTATTAAAGGTAAACAAAAAATTACACCCAAAAAAATTATTACTGTAACTGTAGACATTGTTTTATAATGCCTTTTTTTTTTTTTTATCTAAGCTGAATGTTTTAATGTTTTTATTCTAAGCTCGATGCTGAAATGATTTTTCTTGCAGCTTATGATTCATCCTGACTCCACACGTCGGCCATCAACGTCTGACCTCATCAGGCACCCAGTGTTGCTGACTGCCTCCAGAATGAATGCAGATCAGTTGCGTGTGGAACTTAATGCAGAAAAATTCAAGAATGCCCTGCTCCAAAAGTATGTAGTAGGATTAGTAAAGGATTTGATGGAAAGTGATGTTATAAATTGTTTTGTTGTAGCAGGGTTTATTTGGAACCGTAAGCCCCATTGAGTACAACATAATTTGAGCACTAGTTTTTCTTTAAATCTGAGTAACAAACTGACTCAAATAACGTTTGCTACTTGAAAGAACTACATTACAAACTATTTTTAGTCATTAAAATTCATAGTTTAAGTTGGATATAATATTTACTAGAATTTATTGTCATTTTTTTTGCCTCAGGGAGTTGAAAAAAGCCCAGCTTGCTAAAGCTGCAGCAGAAGAGAGAGTGCTGTCTGTAGACAGAGTCCTGACCCGTGCCACAATTCAGTCGAGTTCCAGGAGCTCCCGACTTATCGGGAAAAAGATGAACCGCTCTCTCAGCCTCACTATTTACTGAACTTTGAAACTGACCAAGGAGAGTGCAACCAGTAGGAGATTTATTGCTGTATCACAGATTTTCAATTGGGGACTTTTTTTGTCAATTACTGGTTAGTCAGTTTGCATAGTCTCATAACTGTGTTTGCTTATTGTTCTGAATCCAGCAAGATGGTTTTAAAAGGAGAAAACTACTTCTATTTCAACTGTAAATATTCAGTTTAATATGTCAGCCTTTACTGGCCATAGACTGCATTTTATTGTATTGTCAACTTCCATTTACAGAATTTCAGTTTTGTAGATATTTCTTAAGGTAAAGAACTTCCAGATTTTTACTTTTTTCACAGAGGTATGCATGTGGGTCATAGACATGGAGGGACCCTTTGTAGAGACCTGGTTTGTGAATGCTTCAGACCTAAGACTTGTGCACCTTACTGCCTGTAAAATGCCTTATGTTGAGCGATGAAGGTTGGGAACTATGTCTCGATTACCATTAAACTGAGCACTTTGGAGGCAATGGGGAACTCACCAGAAAGCGTGCTGCTATTCATGTTTGTCCATGTTCAGTTTTGGCTGGAAAAAATGATAGATTCTTATCATTCCTTGTATCCCCACCTCAATCATTGATCTTTCTTTTAGAGACGTTCAAAAAACACTGAGGTTATATAGTCCTTTACTGTCATCACATGTATGCTTTTGGAATTGCAGGTCAACAAGGTATAGAACTTATCATGTGTGCATGGGATTTGGTTTCATTTAGAAGCTGCAACTTAAGCTAGATTCATGTCCAATCAAAAAGTTTGCTTAGACTGGAAAACAAAAGAAAAAAAAAATCAACTACAGCCTCAAAGCCCGTTTGTAGCATTAAGAGTTGCATACATTTTTGCATTCCGTTATCAGTTAGGTCTTCATTTTGTCTGTAATGCTAATTTACTGTTATTAGGGTACTCTTTGTTTTCCCACTTCGATCTTGTAATATAGAACATTGCCTGGTTTTTTTGTACATATGTTCCTTAATAAACCAGATCAATACAAATATTGGCTTGTTTGTCTACTGATTACTAATGAGTACGTTTATTGCACATGACCAGCAGTTATGCCTGACGTTCTGGCAAGTCTCAGGTCAATTTTCTTCTGTTCTTCTCTTTAAAAGAATGTATTTCAACCAATAGTCTAGCCAAGTGGTTATTTCTCAGATTTTTATTTTTTGCAAGCAACATAATTTAGTTTATATCTGAATATTCAGTAACTACAGTGAAATCAAAATGGAATGCAACTCGTGTTTAAGTTGGTAATATTTATAGAGGATAATTAAATAACTAATTTATTTCAGATACTTTTTGTTTTTCCCAAAATGGACCTTACAGGGTAAAAAAAAATATTTCAGCAGTCTTATTTAGAATGAGAAAAAAAAACATTCTTGCATCCAGTGATCAGAGGGCTGTGTGTTCTGGCTGACTCAACACTGACCCGAGCTTAAGCTGAGATATGCTGGAATTTAAACATTTCACTGCATGTCTGTATGAGATAAATAAGAACTGACCTTAAAAAAATTTTTTTTAAATTGTCTAACGCTTATCCTGTTGAATATCACGGCGGTGCTGGAACCTATCCCAGCTAACTTAGGACCCGAGGCCGGCTACACCCTGACAATTGGCAGTTAATCATTCGGACTCACATTCATATGGACACTTTAGAGTAGCCAATTCACCTATGCCCAATCCCATGTCTTTGGAGGGGGTAGGAAATCGGAGTACCCCGGGAAAACCCACACAAGCACTGGGAGAACATGCAAACTCCACACAGAAACACCCTGGGTGGGAATCGATTTGCCAATAGAATTGCTGTGAGGGCACCCAGAAAAAAATTAATTGACGACAATTATACATCATCGCCACTGAAATACTGTTTTGTGTTTTGGTTTGCTTTCAGTATTCTGTATCATGAGAAAACAGAAAGGCACTTTAAAAAGACATTATAGTGCCTGATGACACTTGTTTTGATTGAGTCAAAAAGCATCACAAATTAATTTTTCTTAAGGGAGTTCGTTTAGAATCTCCCCAACAGGCTGCAGACTGATCCTTTTAGCTAAAATTTGTTAAAGCTTTTTGTTCCAGTTAATGTTTTTTGAGCTTTTTATTTTTTTTTTATCTGAGTGTTATAACATACCACTTCCTCCTCTGCCGATGGAGGGCAGCAGGTAAACCTGCCTTTGTAACGTTGTTCCTGAGCACCATAGGATAGGTTTAACTATTAAATTACACACAAAAATATCTGTTATTATCTGTATAGTGAGCAGTCCACCAACACTCATAATGTAGTAACTTCTATCCACAGTAAAAGAAGGCCACTAAAAAAAGGACATTTCAATGACAAATCTTTTGAAATATCACAAAGATCACACATAGATCTGAATCAGAATCAGTTTTAATGGCCAATTTTTGTACACACAAGGAATTTGGATCCAGCTGTTGATGGCTCCTAAAAGTGAGTGAGTGAGTGAGTGAGTGTGGGTGAGTAAAGCTTTATTTATATAGCATCATTAAAACAGTTTACAAAGTGCTTAACATGATAGAGAATTTAAAACATACAATAAAAGGATACACGTATACACATAAAAATATTAAAAAAAAAAAGAAATACAGAAAGAAACACAGAGAAACATATGAGATACAATAAAAGATAATAAAATACAATAAATAAAAATGGGTCAGGGAAAGGCCGGAGTGAACGTAAGCATTTAAAGATTCTTTTTAAAAGTGTAAAATGAGTCGATGGCTCTTAGGTTCTAAGGTTAGGTTAGGAAGAGAGTTTCATAGTTGTTGACCGAAATAACTAAAGTCTGATTCCCCAATTTGAATTGAGTCTTAGGCACAACGAACAAATTACTAAATGCTAAGTGCTAACATAACTAAAAACACTGTACATTTCGTTCAAACATACAAGTCTTTACATTATACAACATACATATAGTCCTATACTAGACTGTACACTGTACAAAGTATATTATAATTATACATAATGCCAATATTTCATGTTGGAGTTTTTCATTACTGGCTCTCCAGCATTTAAAGTGTACCAACGTTAAATTTCGCATGGTTTTTATTGTGTGCCTTTTTTGACGCACTTTTTTTTTCATTTTGCCGCCTCTTCGGCGTGCCATTTAGCTCACCAGTCACGTGACTGCCGCTAGGTCCGCGTGAGAGGAACCTTCCCCGATTAGAGCAGAAGTGCGACGAAGCTCAAACGGTGTATACCTCCTCCTCGAAATGGGACTAAGGGACGAGCTTTTGAAATCGATATGGCATGCTTTCACAGCGCTGGATTTGGACAAAAGTGGGAAAGTGTCTAAGTCTCAGTTAAAGGTAAGATTTTATCCGGGACGAAACATTTTGTAGTTTTGAGGAACTTTGTTCCTCCGGCGCAGAATCAGAGTTTTAACTAGTGAATCACACACCAACATAACTGTTGTGTGTTTGTAGCGTTAAAGTTTTAAGAATAAACACAGAATATGGGCAACACACACACACACACACACACACACACACACACACACACACACACACACACACACACACACACACACACAC
>JAOUQX010000030.1:19061016-19081614 GCA_028566295.1 Liobagrus marginatus
CTACTTAATAAAAAAATAAGTTCGGTAATACTTGCTGGATTCATTATTCAGTTTGCCATTTCAGGTATCATGACAAATCATCCATTTTGAACGTATGAGAGTATATAAGATGAGGTTCATTTTTATATAAAACAAATCACTTTACTATATCTAGAGTACATTAAATCTGAATTTAATTAGTTTAAGTTTAATCTAGTTTAATGCAATTGAACAATTGACGGCGGCAGAAGCTCTGAACTTTGTGGCAGCTTTTTTTTGGCCGGTATCGGGCTAACCAACATGTAACACAACCACATTTTGTTTTGTTCTGTGACATGTTTAGGGTTTGTGTTGGAAAAATAATGATAAGGATGGAGTCAAGAGTGGGAGGTGTAGTGGACAAATATTCATTATTAAAATGGACAATAAAAAAAGATCAAATTATAATAAGAGTAACATTAAAAGAAGGAACATGAGAGCATGACAGATTAGGAGAGACAATGAGACAGTCTGCTATCAGAAACTTATGTGGCATTGAATGTAACCGTGCATGCTCATTAGTAAGACAATGGATAATCGCACTTTAGACACCGTGGTAGTATACAGCTCATAGGTGAGTATGAGGTTGTTGTAGCGGGAGAAGTAGGACGGACGAGTAATCAGACGAGCCTTCTGTCGACTCAAAGGCTGGAGATAATGAAGAATTGATAAGAGGCAGAGGGACAGGACAGATGCAAAATGTTATAACGGCTATATAGGTCTGCTATACATGAACAAGTGTACAAAGTCAACTTGGACAACAACTGCAGAAGATAAGGTTCCAACACCAAGTTGTTGCTGAAAGAATTGTGTGCGGGTGACAAAGGACCTGATAAACGGTGCAAGTTGCATAGATACTCCATGATAAAATGACTTTTAATAAGAACAGCACTTGGAAACTTGGCAGGGAAGAACCTTAAAAGTCAGAACTGGGAAAATGTATGAAGGCATAAGGTGGCCTGGGAAATCTGCAGCAACAAGATAAAGAGGATGTCAATTGAAAAGGCATCTAGTATAAATAGACGAGGATTTTCAAGAGAACTTTGCTCCGGACGTCACCTCTAAACCGGGGTGTTTTGCCATTGTGGTTGGTGGTCACCTTCTGGGAGCTCTTTGTAACGTGTTGGCTAACTACAATTAAACTGAGGTTTTTGCTCTTCTCACTAAAGTCTGAAGCGGCTTCATATTTACTTTTAAGTATTTATTGCCTTTTGACAATATTTAAGTAAAAATAGCTGAATTAGGGTTAGACTAAAACCACTCCTTTTAATATGTACTCTCAGAGGAGAGCTCAGTTTGGACAGTTGAAAATGCAGTCATACATTGTTCATTAAAAGAAAATTGTGAGGATTAATAATTATATGTATTGAACTCTTAATTGATTGGAAGAAAAAAACTTCCAATTTTGTGTGCTATATGCATCAGATATTCAGCCAAAGTTCAAGGGCATGGCATCTGAAGCTGAGCCCGGTTATAATTTACTTTGGTTACTTTATTCTTTTTTAGTCTCTATAAAGCATTCAATCTCTCCTGCAAACTGCAACACATATATACATATAGTAAATATATATATACACACACACACACATATATACACACATACATACATATACATATATATTTTTTAGACAGTAAACATAAAGGGAAGTCTAACCTCTCATGTTATTCAATGCTTCCTATGTTAGTTGATTTTGACATGATGTGAACTGTAGCCTTGTTGTTTGTCTACGAGTCTGTCCGTTAACACTGCATGAGTGAAAAAGCTCTATGTTATGAAAAAAAGAGGAGGAAAGGAGGACATTTATTATCCTCTACCTTGGTGCACACGATCCTCACGGCCACTTTCCACAGAGCAGAGGCATCTGACCCAGGCTGAACGTCAAAGAGGAGATGCTTTGGTTGGCCAACTGCCAGCTTAGCCGTTCTAACAATTTTTAAAAATGAGATAATTAGCCATGTTAAGAAGAATGAGGAACAGTGCAGACACACAAAAGACAACTGCAGAGTCTAGACCTGTTCCATTCTATCAGGTATTCAGTACAGCACCGCTATTGAAGGATACCACCAACTTTTATATGTTCTGCAGTGCTTATGAATTAGCAGATCGTTTAATATTAACTCACTCTGATAAAATGCAATTACAGAACTGCAGCTTACACATCATTCAGCTCTGCTACGTGACTCAAAAACTCCTCGTAGGTGAGGTAGCTACTGTCCCGCACTAATCCGGCATGTTTGAGTAGCTTCTCAGGAAGCTTGCCCATCACAGCCTGCCCAGAGATTTGCTGGCCCATCTCAGCTCCACAAGAAGGACCACAGGGAGAAAACACAAGACTTCATTCAGTTCTCAGGGTTCTGTGAAAAAAAAAAAAACAACAACATAAAAAAACATTAAAAAGTGTATCCTACAGTAAAAATATTTTTGGGGTATTCACTTAGATTCATCACTGCTGTTTAGTGTTGCTATATCACAGCTCAGGAATCCTTGGTTCAGCCTAAGTTACTCTCTGTGTACTCCCAGCCTTAAATGACACACTTACACATACGGTTGGCTAACTGTCTGATGTATACCGAAAATCAAAATTGTCCCTAAGTGTACGTGTGTGTCAGAATGTTGCCCTATGTTAAAATGGTGTTTCACACAGTGTTTAGGGCAGGGGTGTCCATACTCAGTCCTGGAGGGCCACTATGCTGCAGAATTTAGCTCCAATACACCTGCCGAGAAGTTTCTAGAATATACAAAATCATTCATTAGCTGGTTCAGGTGCGTTTAATTAGGATTGAAGCTAAACTCAGTGCAGTACAGTGGGCCTCTATGAGCATTATTGGACACGCATGGTTTATGGAAACATCCCTAAATGAGCCAGGACCAAAACCATGTCCAGAATAAGCGAGTTTACTGAAAATAAATAAACGATTAAATAAACAAATGGATGAATGAAAAAATAAACACTTAAAATGATCTTAAAGGGTCACGACTAACCTTCATTTGAGCATTAACACAGACTCCCATGGACACCAACACCTGCATGTTAAAAATAATAATATAAAAAATATAATGTAAAAATAATAGATTTGAAGTTGATATTTTATTTCTATTTTAAAATACAGTAATTATTTTGTATTTTAAAATATGACATCACCTCGCCTCTAATATGGATAGTTTATAGAACCGCTTGTCAGATTGTGATTTTACTTCTGGTTATTATTGTGTTATTTTAAAAATACCCCAATCATTAATTTGGTGGTATTCCTCATTTTAACGAACTCGTTCTAACAAATCAACTCCACTAGCGTCAGTGTTTCACCCGAGTGAACAATGAACTGTTACAAAGGCTAACACATTAACAACGCTAGAAATGAGTTACAAACGTTACTTGATCCGACGTTGTAATACAAACTATATCTAAACAACCCTTGTATAAATTGTATCTAAAAAGCACGATTAACAACTGAACGCATCAAAAAGGAATTTTCAACGCCAGTGACGCTAGTATAAAAGCTAGCTAGAAAACAACCTAGCACGTAATAAATATGTTAGATACATATTATAGGCGACGTGTTTATGTGCATATATTTCTGCTAACCTGTTGACATGTTTTATCCAAGTCAATAATCGAAATGAATATATTTATTAACACGTAGCTAGCCACTTTTTAATGACAAACACTGACGCTTAATGATGACGTGGGCTACGGCGCGGGCTACGCAACAAACGGCGCAGCACTAGCTACGTAGTGCACTAAAGAGTCTGGAAGACTGTCACATGTATGAAATACAGTACTACCATTTTAAAAAGACCAAATGCATAGATGCTTTTAAACAGAATAATAAAATAAACGTTTATTTCTTAAAATGTCTTTATGGTGCCCAAGTTACAGTTGAGAATGTTACACTGAATTCTGAGATGGTGGAAAAACAAGAATTTTACAGACATTAATAGCATTACAAATAAATCTGCATAGATTACATTACATAAAATGCTTGTATTTACAGAAAATTAATTCACCCTGCTTATCTTAATCAAATCTAATATATCTTATAGTTATCTTTGATGTAATCAAGAGCATTACAGCTTTTCTTCCCTTTCCGATCCCATCCCTAAAAGAGATATTTTAGGATGATATTGCGTCATCGTTCAACTGGAGTGTTATATCATCACCACAGTCCCCATTGTCATCCTGCATGATGAAATTGTCATGCTCGGTGTGTTTCCACATCTCAGTCTCAAACATATCTTTGCTGCAAATCCTTTCCCATGGAGAAGGATGGCGTGGCCGTTTACTGAAAGAGATGACACACGGTGAACCTCAGACACTAAACGACACAGTGACAGTCATGAACGTTACAGTATAAAGAGACAAACATACATCTTGAAATACCAAACAGCCCCTGTTCCTGCCATCACCAGGAGCATCAAAACACTGATGATACCTGCAATGATCACCGCTGTAGAAGATGGAAAGGTAAAATATTAGTTCCAAAAAATGTTAAACATTAAGGAATCTAAACATATTACGAATATAATAAAAAAATTTAAAAACTGGGTATATATTGTCATTTTCACCTCCAAAGGAAAACCCTATTCCATGATGCAGTTGTCCATCTGTTTCATTAGAAGAAATTGTTACAGAGGATGAGTTAGTGAATGTAAGTGTGGAAAGTTCTGGAGAAGAGGCAGAAGTAGTAAAAGAGGAGGAATTGGATGGCTGGTACCCAGCACTCGATAGGGTGTGATGGGATATGGGATGGGTGTGAAGGGTGTCGATAGGATCAGATGTGGAAGTTTGAGACTTCTTTGTAGTCATAGGGATGACAGTGGAAGAAAACACTGTGGGTATCACTGAGGTGTTGAAACCAGTGGAAATGGGTTGTGGAGAGGAGGAGGTTCCAAGGAAGTTTGTGTTTGGATGAATTGACAGAATTAATGACGGGGATGTTGGTTGAGCATGAAACCTTCCTTTAGACACCAGGGTTCTATTAAGGGGGGTGGATGAAGTTGCTTCAGTTTGACCTGCAGGTCATAGGACACATATTTAATGCTGCATGTGTTGATAGTAATCATTATTATCTGCTATATTTCTGTAAACAGATTATTGCAATTTAATCTTGGAAATGTCAGGGTTCTAAATACAAATACTGTACAGTAATCCCATACAACAACATCAACAATAATAAAAGAAACTATTATATTCATAGTATATAAACACAAAAAATATACATATTACATGAAAAAACAATATTACATATAAGCAATCTAATAAATATGATTTATTTATGAATTATTTAAGTAATTATTTATTTTTGCATTAATGTTGTATGAAATATAATTATAGGTCATTAATCATTTATCACAAACCTGTTGAATTGTAGCAAAACACGTCAAATAATCGTTCAATAGGAGTAAGCCAAACAATGACTCCAACTTTATTTTGGCCACAATTAGGATTTTTTTCAGTTCGAGGTATGACTGCGATGTTCTCCTTAACCCAGCCATATCTGCAAAACATAAAAGCAGATTCGCTTAAACATATTCACATTTATGATAATGATGTAATTTACATACAAGGTGATTATCGATACCCGTTAAAAGTTGCCTCTTCATGCCGGGTTAATGATTTTAACTGTACCTGCAAGTCTGTAAGCCGTATTTCTGCGCAGTTTCCACTTGAGCACGAGAGGCTATACTAACACCTAGACTTGTGCATACATCTACAGCAGTAGTGGCATTGAAGCTGTATGGTTGGTTCCTGAGATGGACTATAAATACCTCAGCGGTTCCATCGTTATTTGGATAAACTGTAAACATTACAACATGAAAACTATATAGCAAAAGCCTTGTGCCAATACAAGCACCTAAGAAACCTTGTTACAGAAAAAAAGTAAGATAATTACTGCAAACCGTCAACAACAAGGTTCTTAGTAGCAGTGTTCCATAAATTATTACATTTAGGTGTTATATTTATACAAATAAAAAAAACTAATAATAAAAATGTACATTTTTAATCTTATTTCAATGGATTTTGTCTTACCTTGGATTTGGTTGAGATCTAGACTGGATGTGCAAAGCACCAGAGAGATGAGAAGAGAACATAAAGCAGAACATACTCTAGACCACATAGTGTGTCACTAAAAATGTAGTTTTGCACAGAATACTCTACCATACTGCAAACATGCTTAACATGGCTGAACACAGAAGGAAACAGGAAGGAGGAGGCTGAGGAAGTGCTGTTAGGAGACCTTCTAAAAGAGGGCACGAGGGTATGGACACACCAGAGCAAAGGTCATAAGACATATAATTGTTTGGTACTGAATGAATAATACAAACTTTATCTTTGTCTTTTGAATTGGCAGATTTTACAGTTGAACCTAACAAAAATCCTTGGGCCTTTCATATGGTCATCTACACGTAGAGAGCTAAGCGATGATCAGCTTATTTCTTGCAATGTATACTCCAAATAAAACTTACTCAGCAATTTTCCTAAAGGAATTTTAGCTGTGTGCAAGGGTGGTGCATGCCAACTTCGAACTAAATACCCATTCATTATCTAGCGCTTATCCTGTTCAGGGTCGTGGGGGTGCCGGAGTCTATCCCAGCTAACTTAGGACGTGAGGCGGTGTACACCCTGTACAATCAGCAGTTAATCGCAGGGCTAACACTTAGAGACAGACAACCATTCACACACACACATTCACTCCTATGGACAATTTAGAGTAACCAATTCACCTATGCCCAATCACACGTGTTTGGAAACGGGAGGAAACCAGAGTACCCGGGGAAAACCCACGCAAGCACGGGGAGAACATGCAAACTCCACACAGAAAGTCCCTGGGAGGGAATTGAACCCATAACCTTCTTGTAAACATGATGTGGTAGCGCAGTGGTTAAGGCATTGCACTTCTGATCAGAAGGTCATGGGTTCCAATCCCAGCGCCACCCTGAGCAATGCCCCTAACCTTCGATGGTTATGTAAACGGACCTGCTAACCCTGATGGAGTAAATGAAAGTTGCTCTGGAATGTATGCCAGAAACATAAGTGTTTAGAATGTCTTTGTATGCTATAACCTTGCAATTTCCCTTTCACTAGCATCCAGCATCTACCATGACAATGTGCCCAGAGCATGTTAAAGACATGTGAGGTGTGTTATGGTTGGTGTGAAAAATCTAGTGTGTCCTGTGCAAAGACTTGACCTAAACGCCTTTTTGGATATAACGGAATGCCGACTGCACCCCAGACCTCTTCACATACTAGTGCCTGATCTCACACAAGCTCTTGCAGCTGAATAAACACACATCTGACACGGCAACAGAAGATGAAAGAAATCTGAAATAAGCTTTTCAAAATCACAGATGGTCAGGTTTCCACAAACATTTGGTTATTATAATGAACACACGTGTAAGTTGCAGATGCCAGACTTGTTTTTAACTTCCCAAAGTTCTCCTATACCACCCTGCTGCTGTGCTCCTTACACTGGCTTGCACTTCATTTGCATTTTGCATTTACAGACCCCCTTATCCAGAGCGACTGACATTTATCTTATTTATCCTACTGAACAGTTATGGGTTAAGGGCCTTGCTCCGGGGCCCAGCAGCGGCAGCTTGGAAATTGAACCCTCAATTTCGGATCAACAGTCCAACACCTTAACCACTGAGCTACCATGTCCCCACAGTAGCTGCATTCATCAGATTCAAAACTTAATGCAAACCAGAATTAAAATACTGTATACTCATATAATAATAATAATAATAATAATAATAATAATAATAATAATAATAATAATAATAATAATAACTGAAGATCTCATATAGAGGCTCTGTTCCTTCCAAACCTATGACAGTAGTTGGATCGATATCACTAAGCAAGTTGTAAATGCATGCATGTGTGTGTGTGTGTGTGTGTGTGTGTGTGTGTGTAACCCTGACCTCTATGAAGAAGTAGCTAAAGATAAATCAAGTCAAGTCAAGTCAAGTCAATTTTATTTATAAAGCGCTTTTAACAATACACTGTCCCAAAGCAGCTTTACAGAAAATTCACATTAAGAAGAAAACAAGTGAATAAAATGTATGACATATATCCCCAAGAGCAAGCCTTAGCGATGATGGCAAGGAAAAACTCCCTAAATGAACAATTGATAAATGAACAAACTAATGTTTCAGGCACACACGTAAGTAGCTTTTCCTCCTTTCCAATGACCCCATCCATCTTATCTTTCCTATTTCCTTATGTTCCCATAGCGCCCCCTAACTCCAGGAAGCAGATTCTGTTTCCACAAACTGCTGTTAATCAATTACAGTACTGAGTGTTATATTAAAAGATTGAGCAAAATTAGCTCAGTGCATTTGATACAGAGGTTTTGTTATATTTAGTGCATCAAATGGTTAAGGATAAGAAATGTTAAATATTTGGAAAGTATTTCTGTTTTTAAAGGTCTTTATTATATCCATTACAAAAGTAAAAGCGGGACAAAATTTGGACTAGGATGTTCAAAACAACACGTGGATGGGATTGTCAGCTGCCCCAATACATTTGTCTATATACCGTATATACCGTAGTTTACTAATGGAAACTGAGTTCCATTTCCAGCTGTTTTTCTTGTTTCCCCTTATTCCACTTAGCATCAGTTTTTGAACGAGCGCTTTCCTTTAGCCACAATTTCCAAACCTGTTATTTTTAATCTCTCTTTTCCCAAGATCATTATATCAAAATGTCACTTCACTTTAATCACATCCTATTAAAACCAAAGCCTGTCATAGTGATTTAATTTCTTGCCATCTGTAGCCCATTTATAAACTCCTTTTAAAATCCTTTATCTCTTCTCGTCTTACTTTTTGTCCCGATTCCAATCAAGGTTAACTGGAACTGCATAGCTTTAAATACATATCATTGTACATGCAATCATAAGCTCTTATGTTATGTTTCCCCAAACGGTTTACACCACTTTGTCATCATCTTTTTTTTTTTTTTATCTAATGGTGTAATAGTTTTTTCTTTTTTTAAATTTACATTTATTTATTTTTCATTTTTTTGTGTTATAATCTCATACACTCATAGTATCAGATATTTAATAATTGTACAAATGACTTTCAGAACTCTTCTCCAGTGACCTTAAAACAAGGTCTAGTGTTGGTATTGCAGCCATGATCAGCAAAAAAGCTTATCAAGGGGTTAAGTGGAGTTTGCCTTGCTTGGTCTACTTGAATAATACATTGGTAATGCGATGGTGTGTGTGTGTGTGTGTGTGTGTGTGTGAATCACTCATGAGCTTAATGCTTATAGGGTTTCAAATGCATCCCTGCAGTCGGTCATTACATTGCTGCCTATCAGACCTGCAGTGTTGCGATCACTTTCAACGATATCACATCTTTTCAGGTTTACATTCTTCTCTGCCTTTGTGTCTAAACAAATCAAATATATTTAACTCCTTAAATATGCCTACATATCCCTAAATATTTTAGAAATGGACAAGCCATTTCTAAAAACACATTTAACGTATGAATGAAGTACAGTATAACGAATATAAATGCGGTAATGAGTATATTTAGTTTACAGAGTAAGACCATGTAGAGCAGCTGGAGATGGATCTGGCGGTGTTGGATTTTTTGTTGTTGTTGCAGGAACAGGCTTTGTTTCACGTTTCTTTACGTGCATAGAATTTCTACGACTCATGAAATGGTATCCGATGGTCTCATTGATTATTAACAAGACCTGTCAGAGCGTGAGTCTTCACATGCCCAGCTGTACACAGATACAAGAAGTATTTCTACAAGCTACAGCTCAGCATTGGCAGACCACCGACACAGTTCCACTCTACGATATCTCAACAATCTTAAAACCTAAAATATATGAACAACACCCAAACACATCATGAGTCTGAGGACTGTGTCTCATGCGGACCTGCAGAATCTGTCTCTGACAAAACTTCCAGCTTCGGACAACAGTATGTTTAAGTCCCACTCTGTCAGTAGCAATATAGGAAGCCGATTTGGAAAAGAGAGCATAGATGAGCTCAAAGGAGGATCTAAACCTTGTCATGCTCCGCGGAGGCCTGTGAGAGTGGTGCGGCCGGTGAGCGCTCTTAGTGTCAGCGGCTCCTTCATCCAGATTAACCACCTCCAAGGAGAACTGGTACGCAAAAGGAAGGTGAGTGTTGATTAAGGCTAATCAAAAATGCATACCGTTGATGGACATTTCTATCCATGGATTCCACGTCATGGGACATTTATGGGACTTATGTGGTGGGGACGGAAGTTCTCTGTGGCGCACTACAGTTAACAAATCTACAACGCACTTATCATTAATGCACTAACAAACTCATAGGGCAAGAAAAAGCTCCAATGCTATTTTCCCACTCGTATGATTTGGTATAAAATTGGTTTGTAATGTAATATCAAAAACACATAGTGAGTTATTTAAGTAGTCTGCAAAACGCTGTACGGATCACCTACAACTTCTTTGCTGCTGTCTCTCCTTTATGTTTGCATCTGAAGTATTGTGTACTGGTCGGTGCTGCACTGTCTGTCTGGTATAGATTTGTAATAATGTCCACTCTTGCATTGTTTGAACACGTTTGCACACATGCACTTCCTGTAGTCCTGATCTTCTTCTTAGTTCTGTCTCTTGTAGTTCTGTGCATTATGCATCACCATGATCCTGGAAGAATGTTATTTTACGAGGCATTACACATGGTTAGGACAAAGTGGTTTGCACGCCTGCGACACAGCAAGAAGATTGTCAGAGCATGGGTTCGATTCCCACCCAGTGTGTTTCTGTGTGTAGTTTGCATGTTCTCTCTGTGCATGCTTCCCTGGGTACTCTGGTTTCCTCCCAAATCCAAACATGTGATTGAATCAGCTACTCTAAATTGTCCATAGGAGTGAATGTGTGTCTGAATAGTTGTCGGCCACTCACTGATTAACTGGTTGATTGTCCAGGATGTACCGTGCCTCATGCCCTAAGTTATCTGGGATAGACTCCAGCGCCCGTGAACAGTAAAAGCGCTAGATAATGAATGGATGCACATGGTTAGCATATTGTTTTTTTTTTTTTAAGTTTGTATTGAAATAATAAAGCCTGCTTTACTGACTTGACTTGACTAATTATATTAATACAAACTAAGTTAACCAATCGAGTGTATGATCCTGTTGCATGTTGTGTTTGTACTCTAGATGTGAACAGGTCCAATGTCATGGGCAGATATTGATAATAAATTGAAATTCACGTTAATGTCATGCAAGCAGGAGACCGTATGAAAGCTTTGCGTTGAGATTTTTTGGTTTGTTTTGTTTGTTGCGAATCCTGTTATCCGCTTGGCAACTAAAATGAACAAAAAAACAACACCCAACATGTTGGCGTGATGAGTTTTGTTCTCAATATAGTGCATTTCTGCAAACTTCCTTATAGCCTGATTTACATTTCTATGCAAATAAACAACAGCTGCTTTTCTGTTTTCCCCTACAGTGCATCATAATTATTAAATGTCTGCTTCCAGCCACAATTTCTGGATTTGTTTATTGATCTCTCTTCAATAGATCACGTGATCAACATGCCACTTCACTCTGGCCTCTAGTTCACTTCCTAATCCAGCTTAGCAACTTTAATAATATCTTCAAATCTACTCCTGACTACCGTCTTATGCCATTAGGAATGTGAGGACCTAAAGAAGGAAAACAAGTATCTAGCCAATGAGATTCACATGGAGAGGATCATGATGAGAACTGAGAGTGAGCTTACGATGAGGAACCTTAGAAACGACAACCGGGAACTACAAGCTGAAGTTAAAGAGGTACGAAATGTTGCTCAACATTAATTCGCACCAGATTCTACGTGTTAAATCAGTTAGTCTAAAAAATAAAAACATATATCAACACAAACCTTTCCGGATAAGACAGAAAGCCTGGTTTGTTCTCTCCTGCTATAAGTTAAAGCAGAAGCTGCATTTGAGCCAGCAGAGGGCGACTCTGTGCTCCAGGGCAGCAGAGGAAGCAGACAAGTCAAGAAGTGAAGCAGAAAAGAACTGGACACTGGCAGAGGCTCGTGCACTAGACAGCAAAGGCGAGAGAGATGCAGCACTAGCTAACAAAGTGCAACTCAGTGAAGAGTTGCACAATTTGAGTAAAGAGGTACATACACACATATTCCTACAGTGGAACAAACCATTCCAGGGAGGTAGTACCAACATTTACAAAAGATAGTAGTAGCCTAGAGCGATTGGTTTCACCACGCTGTAGTAACACATCAGTAAACTTGCAGGCATTCTGCAAGGCCAGTCAAATTTTGACCTCAAAACACACTTTTTTTTCTATATATGTTTATCTTCTATTTAGTTTTTCCTACATTTGTAAATAAACTGCATGTTAAAAATATCTGTAACCTGAAATGTTTATTTTCTTAATGTAAAATTAAATACAATTGAATAAAAAAAATGTTAAACTAATAAGTAGTATATAAGGAGCACTTCTGCCTCACAGCCACAAGTTCATGCGTTTCATTCGCGTTCAGGGTCTCTGTGTGTGGAGTTTACATGTTCTCCCCATGCTTGCGCAGGTTTTCCCCGGGTACTCCGGTTTCCTCCCACATCCAAACACATGTGATTGGGCATAGGTGATTTGGTTACTCTAAATTGTCCATAGGAGTGAATGGTTATCTGTCTCTAAGTGTTAGCGCTGCAATTAACTGCTGATTGTACAGGATGTACTCCGCCTCACACTCTAAGTTAGCTGGGATAGACTCCAGCGACCCCACGACCCTGAACAGGATAAACGCTAGATAAAGGATGATTGATATATATATATATGACATCATATATGACTATATGATTTATATCGGCTTCTTGGTATTTGTCAGGTATCCCATAATTCCCCACGGCTCTATGCAGCTGCTTAGCTTAATGGTTAAGTCTGCTGTGGTAATTAGCTAGTTTAAATAACGCTAGCGCTGTTAATTAACAGACCTGACCTAGCTTTAACATGTCTTTAACAGACATTTAATCCACCATGGGCAATAGAAAAGTTACTGACATGATCTCACGCGCTTTACGCCACTATGAATACTTCCGGGAGAGATGGGATGTCTGTACAGATGATTATGTCACTGAGTATTAGCCTAATAAAGGGTGGCTGTAATGACATACTGTTTAATTGTAATTAATGGCCAGCTTGCTTTACACTGGTTTCTATAGCACAAAAACACGCAACTGCTTCTGGCACAGACTGAAAAAAATTACTTTGAAGCAATGTTGAAACTGGAAAGAGTGTGTGGAGAGAAAGAGATTCTCCTGAAGGAAAGGAAGGAACTGGAAGATGACAGGAACACACTACGGCAAATAAACAAAGAGCTGACGAACGAGAATGCAACAATCAAAGAAAAGTAAGAATGTTTTTATCACTAAATGTAGGATCTGTCTGTGCTGTGAATTTGAACTAGCATTGTGGCTGTAGGGAGGGGACGTGGAGACGCAGAGCTGCTGCCGCTGAGGAGAAGAGCGAGAGAGCTATTAAAGAGAAGCAGCAAGCCGAAGATGAGAGCAGACTTTCCAAAAGAGACAAAGACAAAGTGATTAGTGAGTGCCTCAGCTGGCAGGAAAAACATCAAGCTCTAGCAGACATCTTCAGAGAGCAAGAGGACCTCATATCACAGAGGCAGAACAAAGCAGTGAGTCTCAATAATGGTCCAACTGGAGACAGAACTAGCAACTCGAAACTGTTGGAATCATTTGTGATTTGCTTTTTATAAATCAACATGTGATCAAAACTTCAGCTTTTTCCCCCCAGTCTCAAGCAAACATAAAAAGCTACTTTCTTTGTATGACTGAAAGCGACCAGAGGATTAAGATCCTAAAGAACTATGATGGCACTCCAAGAAATTTTACGGTAATCATGCAATAAATTGTTTGTTATTGAAATAAAAAAGCAAATGTTCAAGTCTGATTAGGTTTTAACATACTTAGGAAGGAGATCCTGTGTACCTTTCATCCGCTCAAGCCAGTGATGCGGATTCAGAAAAGAGCTCAGAAAGGTACTTCAATGGAACACATTCGCCAATGCTAGCTAGCTACGCTATGTAATTATTTTTTATTTTTGCTATTGAATGTATTTCTCCTCGTTTCAGGACCATTCTCAGGGTTTCAGCTCCCACTGCAGGAAGAGACCATAGACCAGCTCAGTTCAGTGAACTGCCACCAGTGGGAGCAGCTCCCCATGACAGCAGCACTCTGAGGAGGAATCGAAAAGTGGTTGAATACTTCTGGATTCCCACTGACCAAGAATAATGTTATCAATAGCATGAAAAACATAATGGAGTCAAAATGTTTACAGACTATTATGAATAAGGATTTAGCAGTTTAAATCTGCCTTGCATGGGTTGATAACTGGTCTTTTGGGTTGCCATGATAACGACGATGAGTACATGATGACAATCAGCTACGTTCACTTGTGCTCACAGTCCGATTATACGGCTAACATTCTCTCAAAACTGTACGAATGACAGGACACTGCTTTTTGGTTGACATTTTTGTTGGCACATTTCTTGCGGTCAAACTTTGATGCCTCTAAATAAGTCATTAACTACATTTTAAACTTCCATATCTGGCATCGGTTTAATCTAAAAAAGCAAACAAACTGTAAACCAGTGCTTAGTCTTGGGTAGTGTTCAAAATTTACGACAATAAGCATACACTTTTTGGTAAGTGATTTCCTTTACTGAATTTGTAAACAGTAGAGAAGCATACAGAGCACTAGCAACCTTGACATGACCACAAATGTATATTTGTATGAGTCAACGTTAAAACACTTGCCAGTAACAGGATTCCTGTGCATTACTTATTGACAAGGGCAAAAGACTTTCGCTTATTCTGAATAATAAAATATAAAAAGAATGGTAGGTCATCTAATTTTTAAGAATGAATTTTTATTTTTCCTAACAATTAAAATATCCACTTTGTTGTTTAGTTTTTTTTAGTAGCATGTATATGCAAGGCAATAACAAAACACTGCATCTACTATTGCAACCACATTGCAATAATACTGCAGATCATGCGCTATTGCAACATTGTACCTGACAAAGGCATCACTTATCAGAGTGAATGTCGTAATCACAAATGCAGAACGTAAAAGACATTAGCTGTCATCTTTAAAATGTTTCCTTTCTTACGAGCAATTAACAGTATTTAATAAACATTAAAGCTTCGCAAATTTTGGAAACAAGTAGTGTGTCGTACATGATATTTCGAACGAGGTAGAAATGGACAGCTACTGACAGGTTATAGAAACAAATCTCTGATCAGAGACTGAGGGTCATGCATGTTCAAACAACCAGATAATGCACTGCCTAAAGTCACATGGTCTTTTCTGTGTTTCTTAGAAGCAGCCATCTAGATATTAGTTCAAGAAACTTGTTCAGGAATACAGACATGCTAAAATGTTTTACACCAAATCACACACGCATTGTTGTGCTAACGAAACTAAGACTAAAACCACCTCTCAGGTTGAGCTGTCAAACAAATCTCTTAAACAAGTACTTAAAATTCAGTAAATAAATCGATGCATATTAAAAGAAATGAAACTAATGTAGACTTATTAAATTAACAGCCATGATTACAATAATATGTTAACTCGATTTAGCAACACAGAAAAATGTGTGGAGGTGAAAGCATGTGCTGTTACAATGGGGCAACTAGCAGAGTTGAGTGATTGGTGATTCTTCCTTCAGTCAGCCTCCTCTTCGGACTCCTCTTCCTCAGCTGTCTCCAGCCATGTGAGCCACTGATTCACCTTGAGAGAGTAACAAAAGGTTACAAAATGCCTTTATTGCTACATGTTGTCACAACTATAGCATAGAGCTCAGGTGAGAACACAGCATATCAATCACTTAACTTACAATACATGTTCGGGAAAACGATTTTAATTGAATAAGGACTAAAATCGATAGGCAAAATTATGTTCTGAGTGCCAGCAGTCAGACTGTAGTCACCCATCAAAAAAAGGATAAAAACTCTAGACAATATCCCCTACTGGGACTGGACTTAGGAATCCCCCAGATGCTTCAAAACAATATGATAAATTAAAACTCTTATATTAACTAGAAGTAGAAGTGTTTTTGCCCAGAGCAGGTATCCATGCAGGTTCGTAACAACGAACCATGCAGGTTCATGCAAGCATTTCAAACCAATTATGTTGCTAGCAGTCCAAAATTATAATATTCTGCCAGAGTTTAATACTAACACCAACAGTGTTCAGCAAAGAAAAACTGCTGCAAGTCTTCTGTGGTAATAGCTTTAAACAACAATTACCTGGAACAAGGCCTTTCCTTTTCCAGGGAACTCTTGGGTAATATCTTCTTTCCAGGAGAGGAACGAATCCTCTTCAATGATCTCCATGTCATAGAAGTGAACAAAGTATCGAAGCAACATGCCTAAATAGGAAAAAACAGAAAAGGGCACAGGTATGACTTAAGAGTATCTAAAGCCTCATATGATCGTGCCAAGTTTGTATACTTTTAATACTTGTAGAAGTACCAATTTCAAGTGACTTACCTTTAGGAAAACTGAATGTGTTGCAGTGCACCTGCAGAGCATACAGGGCACTTACTTGCAGGTCAGCGTGATCATGGAGGAACTTCTGCATAACTGGCTTGAAGGACAGTAGCAGCTGTTTTTCCTGCTCTAATTGCTCTTTAGTGGGAGAACCCAGGTTATCATCACCCTCAGTCAGGCACAGCTCAGCCGAGATGAATTGCAGGAAGCTGAAACATGAAATATGGCTCAGGTACTACCACAATGATATTGGCTACATTGTGGATAAATAGTGGACTAAACATTCATACGATTTTATTAATAAAGTGTTTTGATCTCCCTACCTAGTCATGAGAATGTTGATGAAGCCCTTATCTGTGTGAAGTTTTGGTGAGACGTTGTCTTTAATCCATTTGTAAATGCTCTGGGGAGATGGGTCTACTTTGATCTGCTTTAAAAGCTCTTTTTCTAGTTTCATCAGGGGAAAGAGGAAGCTTAGGCCCTTCCCTTCAAGAATCTCCACCATTCTGTCCTTATTCTGATCAATTTCTAGGGAGATAAGAAAACACTTAGAATCTTAGTCAATAACAAATGATTAATTAATTTTAATGAATTTAACAGATAGACCTGTTCCAATTTAAGCACTCCATGTTTACCTTTACACCCTCATCCAGAGAAACTTACATTTATCTAATTTATTGTCCGTTTACAGGAGGTACACACCTGGAAGCATCTTCTGCATGTTAACCTTGCTCTGCTGGAAGTGCTCAGTGAGCCAGTCACGGTCCTTCATTTTGGATACTTGCTGTAGGCACAGCAAGAAAAGGGGGAAGTGGGTGCCATTTTCAAGAGGGTGGGCCAACTCCGCAATGCTGACTAGCTCAGCGATGACTGCACATGCTGCAAACTGGGCCAGGTAAGACTTTACCAAAGGGATGTCTGTTTCAAGCTTTGGACACTGATCCAAGACATTCATCAGAGCCTGAGGGGAAAAAAGATAAATAACTGGTATGTTTCGCAAACATGCTTTCTGTATGTAAATATATATATATATATTTGGAATTTATGCGGGAAAGAAAAATTACATGTATGAAACTTTCTCCAGTGACAAGTCCTTCTGTGCGCAGAGCGTGAATCAGAGTGCCAACATGTTCCTTATCCTCATCAGACCACTCCAGAGAACACAGAATAATCTTACTTAACAATTCTGGCTGGAAATGTCTGGGAGCCTTCATCTCTCTCACACTATTGACTGCATCCTCCACATTCTTATTCTTGAGGTATTCCGCTATTAATGTTTCCTAAAGGCACACATTGTTTTCTTTTGTTAAACAACAATAACATTCAATATGATGTGTGCATGTCTAAACATCACAGAAGCAGAAATCTAAATACGTACAGTCATTTTAACCAATTCTTCTTTTGTTGGGGCAGGCTTTTTACTTATCTTCTGAGGTTTTTCTTGGATCAAAGGTGGATTCGTTTTCAGACCAAGCTGTGGAGGCTTTAGCATGATGCATATACAAATGCACACAAAAAAAAAAAAAAAAGCAAAACAGTTAGGGTTCCCAACAGTCTAGTCTAATCTAGTCAAGTCATAAATGATTTTAATCAAGGTATTTATATTGGTGTGCAACCTGTCCAAGTGGTGGTGTCTGAGCACTGGGTGACATCATGGTGGGAATCTGAGGCTGAAGCTTGGATACTTGGTTCTTATTCAACATGAACGACTGAGCTGGTCTCAGACTAATCTACAGAACATGAGTAGATTGGGTTAGTGTTAAGTGTTCATCATGTTCACAAATTAATATCAAAATACTGCACCCTCATATCTCATAATCGCAGTCAAAGGACTAGTTGTCAGCATCAGAAAAGAGAACAGAAGAAGAAAGAGGAGAAAGGGTAGAAAAGCCGACATCTAGCAAAAACCCTCAGAATAACGCGTCTTTTTATAATCACTGGGGGCATTAAGCAACAAGAGATTCTGTTCTTCTCCTTGACATTTACCTCATCTGCATTGAGCTGACCCTTTTTGAAGCGCGAATGCACGTCCTTGGATTGAACTTGCTGCTGGGCTGCGTGGATCTGGAAATGCTGATTCTGTCCCTGAATATGTACGTAAATAAAATAAACAGACCATAATGTGTTTAAAAATGTAAACTTGCATATGGTACATAGTTGAAGTATACGCTATGTTTTTGAATACTCAATGTAAGCCAAAATAAGAACACGCAATTGTAGTCCTTGTATCCTCAACGACCTACCTGATTTGACTTCATAAAGGGGTTAATAGCCAAGTCAAACTGAGATGGCTGCGCAAAAGCCATGTGGCCATTGAAAAGCGGGTTTGTGCGGTGACGTCCCAGTGTGGGTGAGAATCTGTCCTGGATTACTCCTGGACCAGTTCCTATTCCACTACCTATGCAAATGTATTAGGTAAAGACAAAACAATAATAAAAATAAAAAAAACCTTTTACACGCAAAGTGGTTCCTTAACAACAACATACTTTATGTTCACAGTTAAGACCAAGCTCACCTGGCATCTGCCCAAACATATCAGCCAACCCTCCCAGAGTTTCTCTGTCCAATTTCATCTTGAATGGCATGAAGGGCCCTTCCAGAAAAAAGTCCATTCTCAATCCATGGGTCATGGGTGGAATGAAGACACCCAATTCCTGAAACAAAAATAAGATTCAATATAATGTTGCAAAACCAAATAATGGGAAGAAAAGCCCTAGAGAGTTTCAGAACAAGAATAACAGACCAAACTAATCAAATCAAATCACCTTCACTGCTTCCTGATGAATCTGATTAATCGTCTTTGGTCCGTTGTCAATAAAGGCTTTGCGCGGAACCCAATTGTTCTCCCGTAGCTCCAGCGTGTCTTGCAACAGGAAACGAATCCTGGATGGCATGTCCTTGTTGTTCATTAAGGATCGCATGCGACCAAAGTACTGACCCATCAAAGACTGTATGTTTAAGAAATTGGGCATTAATCACTGTAACTCTAATACTCCTCAAATTATGCAGTGGTACCCATATTTTTAAACCCACCCCAGCTACCTTGGCTTTTTCATGATCAAGTCTAGGACCCACAGTTCTCATTATCTGACAGAGGCACTCCAGATCTTCCCCCATATCCTTAAGCTGGATCCTCTTCTTCTTTTCCAAAAGCTTAAGGGAAATAAAAGGTATTTTACGTAACATTAAGTGAACCCATATCAGTAAAAAAAAAAGAAAAATGTAGCACATATACGTACTGTTTTGATGCACTTATGAAGGATAGATTCATGGATGAGGTCAAGTTTGCCAAGTTCCCCAATGAATTTAATGTTACCAAGCATCTTGTGCTTGGCAATAGAACGCTGTTCCTCTTCCTCTGAAGTAAGAGGGCCGTCTTTTTTGTCATAGACTAAAGTAAAAAGAATGAAGGGTATGAGTTTCGCAATAACGTCCAATTCATAACCAAACATAACGGGGAAGGAAATTGCTAATACGTACTTTCAACATTTTTGGTGCGGTTCTCAAATTCATCTTGAAGTTTGCTAATCAGAAGTCTTCTGAAAGTCTGAAAAAAGGCAGGAATATGTAGTCACAAAACAGTGACAAATCTCATAAGGATGGAATTGTTCACTGTACTGAAACTTACTGTACTCTGTTTTTGCGTGGTTTGAATCTCAGATCCTGGGCCGTCAAAGTTTGGTGCGTCCTCTGCCAAACGCAGACATAGCTGAGCATACAGGGAGCTGTATTTTGGCTCTTCTAGGGCTTTGTCTACGATCTACATAGAGAAGTGAAAGAAGACATGTGGGATATACCGGTAACTGGAATCAAGAACTAACTTAATAATCAATAACACGCATCAAGTATTTGAAAACATGATAACGAATTGCACATATGGTATTGGATTAAATTATTATTGGCATGGAGGGTATTATGCTTGCGCAAGCCTATAGTAACAACCAATAAATAAACTAATATACAGTGGAACCTTGAGATACGAGTTTAATTCGTTCCAGAACCGAGCTCGTAAGTCAATCGGCTCGTATCTCAAACGAATTTCTCCCATTT
>JAOUQX010000030.1:19115423-19125585 GCA_028566295.1 Liobagrus marginatus
TGACACAGTCCGAGCTGGTGTCGCCTGGCTCGTTCTTCGGCCGTTACGCGTGTGCGACCCACCTGCATGGGTTCCTCAGTGGGGGTTGTAGCAGCCGTAAAAGCTGAGGGTGGAGCAGTGTATCTTTCTGATCGAAGGTGGTTGTCCGTCTTAATAGCCAAGGTAACAAACTGGGAGAGGTTTAGGCCCTCTCCTCGGACCAGTAGTTCTCCCCGAAGCTGCGGGCTAAGACTCTCCCGAAAGATCTCCTTTAGGGCGACGTCATTAAAGCCACTCTATGCCCCCAAGGTCCGAAATTCAGTTGCAAAATCCGCAACGGGTTGGCGACCTTGCCGCAAGCGTAGTAACCATGTGGGGACCCTCTCACCTCCAGCAGGATGATGAAACACGTCCTTCATGAGCTGTTTCATATATGTATAGTTGGATTGAACCCCCGGATCTGACTCCCAGAGGGCATGGGCCCACTCGCGCGCGTTACCGGCAAGAAGTGACATAATAAATGAACACTTGGCCTGATCCGTTTGGAAGGTCTGAGGTTGACCGGAAAAATACAGCTGACCAAAAAACTGAGCACACTCCTCATAGTTGCCGCTGTATCTATCCGGCATGGCAAACGTGATAACATGGGGAGACATGGGCAATGCCGCTGTAATGCTAGGTTGCGCCTGGGCTGCACCAAGGGTAGCCATTTGTGTCTGGAGCTCCTGCACAGTCTTACTGAGCTCCGTGATAGCAGTACACATCTGTGCCGTGGTAGCTGAATCCATTTTAGAGGCTAAGTATTCTGTAGCGCTTACCTCAGGGCTTGCCTGGGCGAACAAAGGTTGAGAGCGTTGGATCCAAATGCAATACCAAATAGGCAGCAGAGTAGCACGATGTAGAGGTTGAGAGTCACGACGCGTAGGTATAAACAAATCCTTGGAACAATGGTAATAATCCACGTGAAAGATACAAAAGTCTTGGTCTTTATAATAGTCAAAGGTAAGATACATAAATAGGCTTAGAATGTCCACAATACAATACTTAGCATGGAGCTAGCAGCAGAGGTGCTCCTTATATACAGTCTGCCCCGATAGTGGAAGATCGCGACGCCATCTTAAACCGGAAGTGACGTCAAAACGAACCGGAAGTTACTAAAACTCCGGTGAACGGCGTCGTGATGTTACATCTATCTATCTGTCTATCTGTCTATCTATCTATCTCTCTCTCTCTCTCTATCTATATATATATATATATATATATATACAGTGTATATAAAATGTATTTAGCATAATTTACTATAATAACAAAGTGTGATTGATAACATTACTGGCCTACTCATAATTTATAGTATGTCACCTCCAAACTGTTGTTACAATGTTAGAAGCACACAACTGGTCCAGGATGTCTCTATATGTTGTCACAATAAGTTTCTAGTTCACTGGAACTAAATAAACCAAACGCTGGTACCAGACTAACAAGGTCCCTATGCACAAAGCCACCAACTCCATAACGAAGTGTCCTCAACCCCATTAAATATCTGTGGGATAACCTGGAACGCTATCATTTGGCCAAAGTCCCTGAACTCACTACTACTATTGCGGCTGAATAAGCAAATTCCAACAGCCACACTCCAAAATCTGGTGAAAAGCCTTTCCAGAAGTGTGGATGTCACTACAGGGTGACAGCATGAGACTAATTCTGGAATAGGATTCACTGTAAAAAAAAAAAAAAAACACATGTAAAAACGGTAAAAAGACTGGCAGCAGGGCTTCCAGAGAAATTTACTAAAATTACAGACAATTACCATTTCACAAAATTACAAGCAAAAACTGTAAAAATACAGAATACAATTTACGATCAAAATTCATTAAATTACAGTATATTACTGTTGATAATAGCTTTTAAACTAGGGAAAAACTCAAATTTAAATTACATAGAAAAACAAGCATCTTTCAGGTTCATTTATGCAAATTTAAGGTTTTATTGACTTATGTTATTCAACAAAGCAAATATGGATGTGATGGTCACCTGGTCTAATACTTTTGTTTATAACGTGTATCTTAGCTTGAGGCAATGTCTGTCCTTTTTCTCTAATTGTGCTTAAGTTATGTTACCTACTTAATTTATGATTCATATTTTTATTTTTACATAATCTTATGAAAACGTTCTGAAACGTTAAGAAAACGATCTGGTTCAACAGCCAAATAAGAAAGACAAGAGACAATATTGTGCAACTAATTAGACCAGTATTCAAAATCGATTATTGTAACCAGGGTAAGTTTGCAATACCACAGTCACAGACTTAAAATAATCGAGCCAGTATTTACCTTAAATTATTGTAAATTGTAATAGCCTGTCTGATTAAATTAAGTACAATAGACAAGTATACATAAGAAGCCATAATAAGGCAGAAAATGTTGTTCTGCAAATGTGATCGATACATTGCTCTACACTAACTACAGTAAATACTAAAAGTCTTTTTTTCCATCAGTGTTCTCCATGTTCTTCATCTTATTTCATTCTACATTTTATTTGTATGTTGAAATATAAGGTGGTAGAAATTGATGGCATGATCATGCAGCCTGGTGCATAACCACACTGACTATAAGGCAGTGAGAACTAGGGGGCAGTGGTGGCTTAGTGGTCACAATTCTGATCTAGAAGATTGTTATACTAAATCCCAGCATGTCCATAGACCCCTGTTGGGCTCTTGAGCAAGGCATTTGCACCAGCTCTATACCTGGATTGTAGCCTAGTTAAAATGTAAGCCACTTTAGGGAAAAACATCTGCAAGGTGAATTAAAGGCAAAAAAGTGGTATGAAGAGGTCACTTCATTAGCAATGCTAATTGCATTTCCCACGTTCTATCACAGGGAAGTCTAACAGTGTACTATTTTAATGCCTAGTGTTTTTGCTGCTAAACATTGCGTCTAAACCCATGTTACTATTTAAGCGTTTAATATTTAAGTATATTTAGTGTAGTAAGTAAAGTTTCCTACATGAAGGAATGATTGTATCATGTTTAAAATTTTGTTTCATTCTCTAAATTCAGTGCAGAGACATGTTCTTATTAATTTAGATACAGAACAGTGCTTAATTGAATACTTGCCCTCATAAATACTAATTGAAACTTGAAACAAATGTCTTCATCATAGCCTAAATGATTGTTTTACCCTCGATCATTCTACACGAGTTTTACAGTGAAGATTTAAGCTTAAGCATGACAACGTTTGAAAAGTTGAAATGCTCAGACATAGAAGACTTCAGACGTGACCTTGCGTACCATATCCATACAAATAATGGCTTCTATGTTCTGTAGAGATGCAAACTACTGACATGAAGCAAAACATTTCTATTTTAGTTAGCTGGAAATATATTGCTAATTATATATCTCTAAAACCAACAACAGTTTGTATATCGGTGGACTGATTGTTAATGCTAATGAACTTGATTTGATATTTGTATTAAATTATTTAAACTTGTGATGTCATCATAAACGTGTCCCATGCTTGAGTAACCGTCTTTATGTTCATAGTTATTAGATAACTTACTTTACGTTACCCATTTAAATTCAGTTGATTTCTTTTTTACTGTTTATTCTTGATGGATGGTGTGTGTGTTGTGAGGTCTACTTTGTTTTTAGTTTACTTTAATAAATACATAATGACTAACGGCATAAATATTTTCATATTTCTAAACCTGAAAATGTAAATTTAGTTCTGGTTTTATTTTAAACATTGACCAATAATAACGGTTTTATTCACTAAGCTGAGTAAATACAGTACAGCAGGAAGTAATATTCTAATAAAATTAATGTGCCAGCTTGAGAGACTTAAAAGATTTCAGCCCCAGCCAAGCAATCCTAATCCTTGCATCTAGGCATTTATGTGGATATCAATTTGACATGTACCACCTACCTAAACATCATTCCATTATAGCAGTGTCCCCATACAGCAGGATAACATGCCTGTCAAACTGCAGAAATTGATGAGAAATGGTTTAAGGAACAAGATAATCAGTCCCAGGTGTTGATTTGGCCCACAAATTCTCTGGGTCTCAATCATATTGAAAATATTTGTGGGATCTGCTGGACAAACAAGTCTGAACATCTTACTTCACAGCTTTACAGGACTTAAAAGATCTGCTGCTAAAGTATTGGTGCCAGATACTACAGCACACCTTGAGGTCTTGTAGAGTTCATGCCTCAATAGATCACAGCTGTTTTAGTTGTACAAGGAAGAGCTGCACAATATTAGTCGTGTTTTTATATATTAATGTGTAAAGTCCATCACAGTTATTGTTTAATATAACTAAATGAACAAATAATATTTAATTGGCACTTCAGTGTATGCATATTTACATCTTTAACATGTGCAGATGGGGGGCAACAAATATGTCGATAGAATGTTTGATTGTCTGTGTTTAAGAAAATGTGTGACTATATATAATGACTATATATATATAACTATGTTGATATTTAATTTTTCTCAGCTTAATTTTTACTGAATTTAATACTTAGTCATGGTGGCACAGTGGCAGAATGGTTAGCACTCTTGCTTCACAGCAAGAATGTCATGGGTTCAATTCCTGACCAGGGTGTTTCTGTGGGCTGTTTGCATGTTCTCCCTGTGCTTCCCTGGGTACTCTGGTTTCTTCCTGCCTCATAATACATGCAATTGGATATAGGTGAATTAACTACTCTAAATTAGAGTAGGAGTGAATGTGAGTTTGAATGGTTGTCTGTCTCTAAGTGTTAGCCCTGCGATTAATTGCTAGTCATCCAGGGTGTACCCTGCCTTACACTCTAAGTTAGCTGGGATAGACTCCAGCACCCCCACAACCCTGAACAGGATACGTGCTAGATAATGAATGAATACTTAGTTTGAATCAAACTATGGCATTTGCTTATTTGGCCAACATATATTTGAAAATGTTTTTTTAACAAACTGCTGCGATTTCTCCTGTTACATGATCATCAATCATAAACTCAAACATGATGTTGTTCATGATTTGATTACTGTTTGGTCTCCCCTGTTCACAGTCGCCCACATGCTTTATTTTGCACTCTGCAAAATATAGTTCCAGAATTTAACATATGAATGCTTCATTGTTTTGCCTGTTCTTGTTTATTGTTCTCTTATTTGTCCTACTTACTTGCTGCTTTTTTGCCAATCACCTGACCCAATATCTGTCTATTGTTCTGAGTATCGACCAGCCATTTTGTTTTCTTTGCATGGGTGGTTTTTAATCAAATTCATAATGAGAACCTGCTTCCGTTTGTTTGGATACGTGTCATAAATAAAAATGTTGTGTATGAGAATTTTATGCCTGGAAATAAAAACAGTACTGTTTATTTCTAAATTTATATTATATTTTGGTTCAAGTGGAAAAAAAAATCAATAATGGGATATGAATGTCAACATCTTTGACATGGTATCAAAGATTATTTCTTACCTCCTTTTCTTTTGCCTATCTACATTTCTCTTCCTTTTGTTGGCTGCTCTTGTCCACTCGGGCAATAGAAAAGGCACCACAACACATTTTAGCCAAAAACATACATACACATCACAACAACACAATACAACACTAAGAAAAACAAACCTCAAATGATTATTCATCAACTTAAACAACTGCTTGTTAATTAACCTACCACCTTCTATACTGGAAAGTAAAACGTTGTATGCTTTCTTTTGCTACTGTAAAATATCATTCATTTTTGAATGTGTATATTGTTTTTACCAAAAGACTAACTGCTGCATCTTTACAGGAATCCACATGTAGCTTTGAGATGCTTATTTTAGCAAGCTAGAGTTAGCATTGCTTATATTAGCATGACAGTCTTGGTTCTAGTCTCTAATTAACACTTAAGCCTTAACTTGAATTGATTAGTATGTCATAAAAATGATACACAAACTTAAACAATCTTTTTTGGGACTCTTAAAGGGAATCCAACGCGACCATTTACAACAGTAGAAAAGATAAGGATAAAACCATAGGTGGCCTTTCAACAACATGGAAATATTAATTAGCATTGTAGCTATATGTTCACGTAATGGTTTTTTTTTTCGAAGATATTTTACATTTAGAATAAAAAAGAAAAAAAAATCTATCAATCAATCAATATTGCTATTCATATTATATATAAACAGTGAAACAACCTGCTGTTTCATTTAGCTTGAAGCTCCGTGTAGGAGAAGTCGTGTTCCTTAAAAGCAGCTGAGTGATAGTGGCTGCTGAAGCGTTTTTCTGTATTGTCTCAGTCAGCAGTAGGCTGAGAGGAACAAGCCCACCACCATAACACACACTCACACACACACACATACACATACACCCACACACACTAATATTACACTATGCCGTCCTTAATTCTGCATTCAGACCCAAAACGTTGGAGCTGTTCGTCGTCAGGACGCCGCGTGCAGCAGGAGGGGACATCCGGACTAAATTTCCCCGCGTGATTTATTGACTCGTGTTTGCTCGATCGCTGCTGAAGCGTCTTGTATCTGCTGTTGTCTGCCTCCGAACGCGCACAGAGCAGAGAATGCACGAGCGGGGAACTTAAGACATGCCAGTCCTGATTTCTCCCGAGATCTCAGCGAGCAGCTTGGACGGTAAGAGACGCACTTTCTTTATAGTCAAATGCGTCCGGTTATTATCAGTGGTTTTCGTGTGGGCTTTAATCTAGACCGACTGGGTCGCGCGCTACTCGGCTGGAAAGACAGTTCACATTCTTCACAGATGTATCCAGTGCACAGCTGCCGCGCGGGGATCTGTTTAAACGGATTGTTTTTTTTTGTTTTTTGTTTTTATCAATCGATTTTTCTATCTCCGATCTTATGTTTGCATGAGTGTTATACCGAATTGGTGGTTATTTGGTAGAACATATTATGTGTCCACCTAAACAAATCGGCACACGTGCATCTGGAAAACTAAGTCTCAACGCAACACAGCATGCGTTACCCGAAAATGTATCTAGTATAAAGGAAAATAGGATATTTGAAGTCGGTTTAGGATGATGCACCTTTTTTTGTTCTGAATCTGACAGGACTATATGGATGAGTCATACAGAACTCTGTAGAGATTACACTTCTTTTAACTTAACTGACGGCTAGTAATACTTGAATGCATTACTATGTATAAAACTATAGTGTATCAACATGCATAAGTGTTAAGGCTTATAAACATTGTCTGGATGTAGCTGTTCTCCAAACAAAATTAGGCAAAATTGTGGTTTGAGTTTTGATTCAACTCCAGTGTCTCCAGATGCCCAGTGTTGGTCTACCAGGTATTAATCCATTGCCGAAGGAATTCTCTTCTGGAACTGACATGGTTTAGAGTACACTACACAGCTTACACACAGACGGATAAAAGTATATTTTAAAACAGTTTGACATGTTATTCACCCACCCTCTGAGTGTTTCCCAATGGACCAACATTGCTTTCCCTCTTGGTAACTCCTAGCAATGTTAACTTTCATATCTTCAGCAGATCTTAAGCCGTTATTTAAATGATAAATAAATGGCTCAGTGCTTACATGAAAGGAATACAGACAGCGCAATTTGAATATGGATATGCAGTCTCTATGAGGCATTAATAGAGATCCAGGTATTACTGCTGCAATAAAATTTGCATATATTGTATGCAGACTGCAAAATATTCTTTTATGTTTGTGAATCCTTTTTTTTTGTTTGACAAGTAACAGAACATTTTGTTGTTGATATTAACTTCAGGCATGATTTGGGTTGCCATCAATACGACAGTAAAATACTTGTTTTATTGACGTTAATCGGGCGCCAGTAGTTCATTTTCACTCTTTTCTTGTGCATTTAAAACTTACAGCATCACAACCCAGAATAGCCTGAAACATAAAGGCAGTCATTGTTATCACATGTAAAATATAGTTTTAAAAAATACGAGATGCATTTTCACTAATTAGCTGGTAAGGACCAGATGGACCAAAGGCAGCTAATAAACACAGCATTTCTCAGTGCTACTAGAAAATGTGTTGGCTTTTTATGATCTTAAAACAGAATCTTTTTTTTTTTTTGTCTAAAATAAATGGTAGTTTTATTCTGACTGAAGGCTGGAATAAAGGACAAAATGCAAGTCCTAAAACGTTTCATCATATCAGCTCAGACATGTATTCAGTGAGCTGTCCTACAACATAAATTGTGCGACAAGTTCTTTTAAACTCTAAAAATTATAAAATCATATCCAAGTAAAATCGAGCATTTGGGACTTTTACTATGACAGGCAGCAGAAGTATGCGCAGCGAAATAGCTTTATATGGCTTTCATTTATAATGGATCAACACTCTGCATGTATATAATTATAAAGTATATAAACATGATAATGCTTTTAAGGGAAATGCACTAAGGGGAAAAAAAGATATGATTTCCATCTCCATTCGGCTCTGTGTTATACAGAGGCGAAGTGAAGTCTATCAAATCCACTAAGGGGCAGCTTTTATTATAGGAATACATGGACATGCTGTACCTTTTGCCTATTTTGCCTTTGCCCTTTCCCAGACAGCTGGAATTTGGATATCAGGGTGGAGGATGTAAAATGCACTGTAGTCTAGAGGGGTTTTTCTCTGTATGCTTTACTCTTCCAAAGTCCAAATCCGAAAATACAGAATATTGAAAATCTTAAAAGAACATCTGTGAATTTGCAATAGCGATGCATTTCATAAACCAATAATCCCTTTTCTTCAGTTCAACCCATTTTTTTATTCTCTTTTAATACATACCGTAGGACCCTCACTCACCATATTGTATTTGTAACGGCTTTACTGAAACCTTGTACTCATCTTCCCACGAGTGTCTTTTCTTTAGTGAGTGATTAGAGTCTGACTTAAAAAAAACATTTTTCTACAGACATGCAAATAGAAACAGTCTCAACACACTGTCATTTTTCAGATAGCAGTAAATAAAATCAAGCAAGCTGGCCAAGGTGACCAAACATATCTGCATATGTATCAACATGATTCTCAACCTGGCACTAAACCCGATCACTGATTTCAGCCTGCTATGTTCAGAAAGCACAGCCAAAATAGTTGTTATGCTGCAATTAACCTATTGATAAAACACCTTCTAGTTATGACATTGTGAATTATGAAGTTGCTTTCTTAAGCAGCTTTTTCTCCGTCACTCTTTTTGAGCAAGCGTTTTAACAAGGGCAAGGTGGTGTCTGCTTGCGTGGGTGTTCTGCTGTAGCGCTGCTGGTGTGATGCTTGCAAAAGCCCTAATTGTGTCTGTCTTTTCTACTGGTAAATGGTGAAATTACCTTTTTCACAGCGCTTTCGACGTAGGTGAATTAAATTTTCTCTGCATGTGCAGGCATTTTAAAGAGCCACCATGTTTTTTTTGGCAGCAAGCGATTTGATGAATGCAAGCAGAGATGATGGAAAGGAGAGTCATAGTTCCGTCATGAGGGAGAGGAAGGTGGGAGTGCGGCGGGCCATCTGTTGGAGTTAGCAAATTTTGTTTTTTTGACAAACAGTAACAGTTGCATAAATATAGTTGACCAATCTTAGAGATTGGTTTTCATTTTCAACTGAAAACCTGATCTAGGTTTCTTCATCTTACTGCAATACACTAAGCTGTGTAAGAAGTGGTATGGACTGTTGAAGTGTTTAAGCATTAGTTGTGTGATTAGATACACCAGTACAGCTTATGGGTTTTGGAGGCTAGATCATGTCTTTAACCGCTACATTTATCTTTTGTGATATTGATAGACTGATACTGTTCTTTTTATTCTGTCTATAAAAAGCATTTACTTTTGACTCAATGAAAGAATAGAAAAGAACCCGGTTTTTGATATTCCTTTAAATGCCATTTGGGAAATAATAAATCTTAATACACTATAAAATACGGTGTCAGTGCAAAAACGGTCACCGGCTAATAACTTGTAATTATATAGCATGGCCATATAAGATGATCAAGCATAACATTATGAGCATTGACAGGTGACGTGATTAAAACTGATTATCTCTTCATCACGGAACCTGTTAGTGGGTGGGATATATTACTGCTAGTGGGGGAGATATATTACTGTTAGTGAGTGGGATATGTTACTGTTAGTGGGTGGGATATGTTACTGGCAGTGGGTGGGATATGTTACTGTTAGTGGGTGGGATATGTTACTTTTAGTGGGTGGGATATGTTACTGTTAGTGGGTG
>JAOUQX010000030.1:19178719-19191832 GCA_028566295.1 Liobagrus marginatus
GAGCGCAGGGTCAGCCAGAACGAACGGCGCCCCTGGAGCAAGTGAGGTTAAGGGTCTTGCTCAAGGGCCCAATGATGGCAGCATGTCTGGAGCGGGGCGCGAACCCCCAACCTTCTGATCACTGACGCAGAGCCTTATCCACTGAGCCACCAACACCCTCATGGTGATGTGTTAGCATGTGTTAGTTCATTCCTTTTTAAGACAAATTAATGCCTATAGAAAATGCTATAGAATACGTGTTCATAATAGTTTATTAAATAAACCTTAAATTAAAAACTTACCATATGGAACTTGTACATTTATTCTTTACAAGTAACGCAATCTTCAGTGGAACTCAATATTTATTTTTGTAAGTCAACTTTTATTTTGCTTGTCAAAATATTAGCTCCCTTTTATCCCAATGGTGTTTGTTTTGCATGGTGAATGGTTGGCATGTTCAATTTGGTTATTGGCTTCCTACATTAACGACAATGCCTTATAATTACTTGCTGGGAGTGATGTCAATGGGAATTAACCCTTTGTTGCATCTCATCTTAAACGGACAGATGCAGCAGCGCTTTAGTCTTTTAGACAGTCTACGTCTCGAACATCCTCATCTGTTGAAATACGTATATCAAACAGGCTAAGGATCTAAAGGGTTCTCTATTATTCATGCTCATCGGTGCATAGACTGATAGTGAGACTAGACAAGTTTCTAGGCTACTGATCAGAAGATTGACAGTTCGAACCTCAGCTCTGCCAAACTGCCACTGTTGGGCCCTTAAGCGAGGCTTTTACACCTCTCCGCTTCAGGAGTTCTGTATCAAGACTAAACCCGTGCTAGGACTCCAGAATCATAAGCTAGGATATGTGAAAAAAGAACAAATTGTTTACTAGGCTGTAATGTACAAGATATGGGACAAATTAAAGCTTCTTTTTAACTCACCACAGCTGCACCATATAATGCCTGAATTGCGTTCTGCTTTTGCTTTTAATTTAGATTTTAATGTTTGCTGTCTATACCACTCCTATATGTATAGATTGTCTGAAATAATAATAATAATATTAATAATTATAATAATAATAAGATATAAAAAATAATATAAAGTTTTAAAAATGCTTCTTTTTCAAATCCACAGAATCGAGAAAGGGATATGTTCATGTTATCAAGTGTCATCACTCGGCTCACAACAGACATTTGATGCTCACGCTGCAGAATAGTAAATCATGTCTGCCGTTCTCTATCTCTCATAATAAATTCTCCCCTGGGATCAATTACCAGGATGGAGGTTGTTCTAAATGGACCCCGGATACGACGGTTTGTTTTGCAGCACAACTCAAGGTCACTGGTGTGATAGGATGACTGCGCTAATGACCATTCAAGGAGGCATCCAGTGGAAAGTGAGACAGACAAACAAGATTGCTTTAAGATATAGATCAAGTTAACATGAAATTAATATATCAATATGAGTACATTTACAGCCTTGGGGGCTCGCACAGGTCTGGATTGCATTTCAGCATGTCTGTAATAACCGTCATTTAGAAGCCTTTCTTTTTGTCTTATATATATTACAGGACACCGATATCCTTTCTCTTTGCGTATTCTTTGTTTGGAAAGTTAGAGCACAGAGTCTACACCCTTGGAGCAAAGAGAAAGCTGAGGGCCTTGCGAAAGGGCCCAACAGTGGCAGCTGTTGCTTGTACTCTGAAATCTGAAGAACAGTCGAGCCACTTATCCCCTAAAGACCACTTTTATATCATTTGTTTGTATGATTATGCATTTAGTGTGTAAACTGATGTAGTGATCCAAGCCCGATCCAATTATGTATAAAAGGTATTTAAACTGAATTTAGATTAATTGATCATGTTAAAAAAAAAATTCTTTATTTGAGTAAGTGTCTGTCATTTTTCACATGGTAAAGGCAATGAGCGTAAGAGCATCACTTTCTCAGCGCTTCTCAACAGCTTTATCAGTCTTCTAGCCACCAAATAATATTTTCAAATAGTAGCATCCATTACCCAAACCCGGGGCTTTGGCATGAGCGTTTAATTGTGCAATTAAACTCGAGCAGTCTGCTATCTATTGAGCAATTAACCTTTGATAAACCAATTACTGTTTAGGGTTTGCCGGCAGAAGTCAGGCCCTGGAGGGGTTATGTTCTAGTTTAATAGAATGTGCTATAAAATTGCCAGCGTTTATTGTTTTTGTTTCTGGCGTATTGATTTCTTTGCTTGCACAAAGCCATCTTGTTGCTGTTTGCCGCCCCCAAAAAATGCAATTAGTGAAAAATGGACAGAAAAGTTTGGAGGGAGGAAAAAAAAAAAACCCAAAACGAATAGCTGCCGTTAAAGCTGGGTGTGATGAATTATTCAAGAAGATTGTGAACATGTCTTTAAACGGTGCTTAGAAATACAAAGTGCAAATTCCATCTGCTTTTGATGTTTCAGGCACTATTGTACGTCCTTAATGGCGCCATTTGACCAGGCATCAAAGCAACATCCTCAGGTCTGAAATACAAGCTCCGACTCTGCTCGTCTGCCATCCTTTATTGAGGCTATAAAATAAGTATAAACCTGTCAAAAAGACTTATAACCCATCTGGAGTTTTAACATGGGCCCAATTATATCAAAAAACGAATTTGGTCAGGTGCTTTTGTTTGAGATCTGTAATTTTGTAAAAGAGAACCGTGTCGCTCAGCGTTGCCATGCTGATGGTCATCAATAGAACCATGTGACGTACCTGAGGTTATTGTTGACACATCACAGACACTTGGCAAGAGGTCATCCATCATCACTAATGTGACTCACGCAAACTGGACAGCACCCAATCCCATTTATCATCACGGACACCGCACACATAAATTTGTCTTAGCCTGGTCTCCAGCAATATCATTTCGGTGCAGCCTGACAGCCTGCGAGCCTCCCGAATGCAATAATAGAAAATTGATTATATTCTTTATCGAGTGCAGTAGCCCCAAATGCATTTTGTGTTCTTCCTCTCATCAACTATAATGAAACAGAAAGAAGAAAAAAAAAAAAAAAAAACACGGCACACCTTGGAATAGATGTGTCTGCTGTTCAGGGGAGTTTTGTAATTTCTACATATTAAAATTTTTTGTTACATTTTTGGAGATTTTTTGTCTTTCTTTCTTTCTTTTTGTTTGTGGGTGGTGTGGAGATTGATGTTCTAAAATGTCTGTAGAATCTGAAAATGGCAAGCCTCGACACGCAGAGGTGTGACTGCAAAATGAGCAATTACGGTAGCTAAGGCTCAGACTGGGTTCTCCTGCACCATGCCTTGGCAATAGAGATGAAATTTGGGATATACACTATGCCCATCACTTTTTGCACTATAGCACGTAATAAAACAAATAGATGGTGAGAAATATATTTTGCCTGCGATGCCTATTTCAGATATTTATCACAGTCTTCATTTCCTGCACTTCCCTTATTTGCTGTTAACATCAGAAGAGATAGCAGCCTTCCAATAAAAATGGTCCGGTCCTTTTCCACCTGCTCCACACATCATGGCATGATAATAAGCAGAAGGAGCCGAGAAAACTGATAATCCACATTAGTTTGTTTGGATTCGACGTAAAATCAATGTAGTGAAACATATGGGGTCCAGCCTGCATTTTTCATGGAATGAGTTTATCGCCGTCTTAGTTTTTTAATGAATCTCTCTGCCATCTTGATTCTTCACAGCGACGCTATCATTTACAGCATTAGCGCACAAAGTCGAAGAGGAGGAGGAGGTGATGGTGGCTGTGGCGCTGGTGATGGTGGGAGTTCTGACATTTTGTCGATTTCTCATAGTTATCATGTAATCAGGGGAGAGAAGAGCATTCGTCATGAGTGACACACTTCTAACACAACGACGCGGATGTATAACTCACGCCTATTCATTTTTAATATCTCCACAGTGCAAATTGAGAGACTTGTTCTAGGTTTAAAGCGTGAATAAGGGTTTCAAATAGAGTGGAGAATGCTATAAACTGCATACGGCCAAAAGTATTGGGACATTTGATTATCTCATCCCACAGCCGTATGGGACTACGGCGGTAATAACAGGGGATTGTGTGCATCCAGCCGGTTGTTATCGCAGAATAAACCCCGAAGTCTTGCATCATTCTGTCACGATTTATTCTGCGATGAGGACTGGATGTACATTTTATCCCCTTTATTACACGGCTACTCGTCTCAACTAAATTAGACACAAAATATTGACGAGTTGAAATATTGTATTAACTCTTACGCAAAGCTTCCGGGAAGTGACACGTTAAGCATTAAGTAGTACCGGTCAAGATAACTCGTAGTACACGGATTAGCGATGTGCTATTCATTTTGCTGGTTGTTATCTGGGAATAACATACCGCTGGATGGCGCGATTGACCAATCAGAATCAAGTGTTCACACAGAGCCGTGTAATAAGTGTTTTTAAACGCCATATTAAGTGTCACTCTTACTCCTATGATAACCTCCACCCTTTTGGAATTGCGTTTCACTAAATGTTGGCGCATGACCATTGATTAGTTGGCCATTGACCAGTATTAGTTATTTAAGGCAATATTTTTGAGTGGGTATGTCTGGGGTTCAGATTATGCTACGTTTTGGACCTTACCTTTTGTACAGGTTTTTATAGGATTTAGAGTGAGACTAAATCTGGAATAGGATATTACCAACTACACATATGAATGTGATGGTCAGGGATCCCAATACTTTAGTCCATACAATCTATATAGTAGTACCTTATGTAAGAGTTTTTATTTACAATGCTGAGCCCTTTTGTATGTTTCTCCAGCCCTGGTGTTTAATGTTCTTTGAATTCTCCGATGCTTTTGCTCTGGCTTTACCCTTTCCTATTGATTTTTTACTTATTGCTTTGTATTGTTTTTGACCACCGTTTTGCTTGCCGACCTAGATTTAATATCAGAAGGATTATACTCGCATCATTCAGCACCAGCTCAGTTTATGACATGAAGACCAGTTTAGAAAATGTGTGGAATTATTGCTTTCGCTCTGACACTGGAGACTCCAGAATATCGAATATAATACTGTTAATGTTGCTGTGTAGGTCAATACAGAAAGGATCACATGTCAGAACTAGCTCTTTAATGTAACCTCTGCAGTCTGAATTATTGTCATAGGAAATCAATCAACGCCGTCCAACCAATCAGATTCAAGCATTCCGGCAACTTTGTGATAAACCTTTATGTTTATGTTTACGGATTTTTGTCATATTTCTTTCAGCAAAGACGATTATTATGGAGAACTACGAATTATAACGTGTGGAATTTCACTAGCTTTTACAACAAAATTACATTCTTTTGATAGCAATAAATCTGTTACAGTTGATTACACCTATTTGGACTGTATTATTAAATGCATTACTTATTATTATATGCATAACTATTATATATGTGCTTACTGTTTATTACTGCTTAGCTCATTTCACCTTATGTTGGTTTTTGTCACTATTTAGCCACGAATATGAATTTAAGGAAATTTGTTCTTGTACTCTCAGACTTAACTATTTAGTATTATTTCTTTATAATACTATAAGTGCATATTGATTATACACTAGTTGTACCACAAGAATGTACACCAAATCTACAATGCAGCATTTTAGAATGGCATTAACTATATAAACAAAAATATTAAGACCATCCCATCCATGTGTTTTCTAAACATCCTATTCCTGATTTAGTCTCTTAGTCTTACGATAACCTTCACATTGGAAAGTTTTTTTTTTTTTTTTTTTTTTACATTTTTTTCATTTAGCCACAAAATGATTAGCAAAATGGTTAGCACTCGTGCCTCACAGCAAGACGGTCATAGGTTCGATTCCTTCCTTCTGTATGGAGTTTGCATGTTCTCACCGTGCTTGTGTGGGTTTTCCCCAGGGTGCTCCGGTTTCCTCCCGCCTCCAAACGCATGTGATTGGGCGTAGGTGAATTATCTACTCTAAATTGACCATAGGAGTGAATGTGTGTGTGAATGGTTGTCTGTCTCTAAGTGTTTGTCCTGCGATTAACTAGCGATTTTACAGGGTGTACCCCGCCTCACACCCTAAGTTAGCTGGGATTGACTCTAGTGTCCCCGACCCTGAACAGGATAAACGCTAGATAATGGATGAATGAATGTCTAACTACATATATAATACAATGTGTAGATTAGGCATAGCTTCTATGTTACCTGCGAGAAAATTGGAGGTGTTCCAATCGACTGATTAAATATCTTTCGTTCTTCAGCTCTAATTTGCATCTGCACCTGAGCTCGCACACCTTCCATCAGACTAATTCCCAAAGGTTGGGAGGATATAAAATTCTTATCTTTATATTCTTTATTGTCGCTCTGCATAAGGGTGTCTGCTAAATGCTGTAAATGTAAATGTATACTTGCATGACTATAGTGTAGATAGACATGCCGAAGAAAAATTGCATTGTTAGAAAGAACAGGATATTATAAGGTTTTAGAACATTATTACACATAATTTAGTGCTTTTGTAAAATTAGGATTTTTTTTAATATAATCCTGGCACTGGGCTACTGAGAGCTCCCACTCACTGTCTTTATGATCTGGCTGGCAGAACTGCTTGGAGAATGAAACTCGGTGCTGTTTGGATTTAGCATGTCCTGTTTGGTCAGAAACTCATTATGGCTCACCATCTGCACACAATGAACACAGTCCAACCTCTCATCATCTCCCACTCTCTAGAACAAGAAACAGACAGTGAGAGTGATCAGGCTTAGCCAACTTTCAAAAGCCTCTGAGTGCAGAAACCAGGAGTAGCTTCAAAAGACTTATTTTAAAATAATATGGAAAAATGTTTTTGTATCTGTAAATGCCATCTGCCATTGCATAACTTAAATAACTATTCCTACAGCTTTGTATCAGGAATTACAGATGTTATTCATTCATTCATTCATTCATTCATTCATTCATCCATTATCTAGCGTTTATCCTGTTCAGGGACGTGGGGGCGCTGGAGTCTATCCCAGCTAACTTAGGGTGTGAGGCGGGATACACACTGTACAATCAGCTGTTAATCGCAGGACTAACATTTAGAGACAGACAACCATTCACACACACATTCACTCCTATGGACAATTTAGAGTAACCAATTGACCTATGTACAATCACATGTGTTTGGAGGCGGGAGTAAACCGGAGTACCTGGGAAAACCCACGCAAGTGCTTGGAGAACATCCAAACACCACACAAAAAGATTCTGGCAGGGAGTCGAACACATGACTTTCTTGCTGTGACGCCGGAGTGTTAACCACCGTGCCGCCAGCACAGATGTTATTACCTTTTTAAATTTACTACCTGAAAGGTCAACACTGTAATACAGACACTTTAAATACTCTTATCCTTCTCCGAATATAATATCAGTTTACGGCCATAGAGTTAACTTTGTGTTTTGTATGTGGATCCATGTTAGATTAAGGACTGAAAAAAACCGTTGGAGAAGATTTCCCACAGCAGATGAACAAGATTTGAGTCGGGAAAGCTAAAGATTGTGCAACAACCTCTCTGAGAATTATGGTTGACACTCCATTTTGCCTCGGTTTGGTTTGAGCAGATATGAGCCACGAGCCAATGGAATATTGCGTTTGTGTTCTGTATCTAATGGGGATGTAACCGAATATGGACATTGTTTGAAAATGATTAGACGTGTTCAACACGGATACAAAATGAATTTATGAGCTTTCTTTTGGCTAATTGTTGATAATTGGAGTTACTTTGGAATTAGTCTTATATGGCCAGACCCAAACTGACAACAGAAGGTGTGGAGTCCATAGTAGGTTTTATTGGAGAACAACAAGGAAGTTGAGTACAAACTGCTTAACCTATACCGTGAATTTCACATCATTTGGAAACTCCAGCATCATCAGATTGGTTATCGTCCCAGTTGTAAACACATCTTCCATTTTTCATTTAAAAAAAAAAAAAACGGTCACTACAGCTTTGTTTCCAGGTGAGCCTTTAGAAGGTCAACACACAGAAATGCTTTAGAATGCAAACAATTTGATGATGGCTTCCAAAATCCTGAGACTGGTTTTTAATTTTCCGTGGTATATGAATCAGACCTTCAGCCAATAAATCATAGGCATGCACTTTTAGAACTGTTTTAGTCCCTTCCTACTTTTGTTTGCATAGAAAAATCATATCAGTTTGGCCAAGACCTCAAAGAAAAAATTGTGACACAAGCAAAATCTCAAGACACCAGCCAGACTGTTCAAAATTGGTCTGTCCAACTTTGGTCCCTTAGCAGGACGTGCTAGGGATATGTTTAGAAATAGGTACCCACTGAATTTATCATACATCATGAACTCCACGGCATCCCTGAACCTCACATGGAGAACCACGTGGTTAGAAATATCATGAACAAACAAAAAGAATAGCTGCATTTTCCCAGAGTGTCCCTGTGGGTCAGAGGGGAAAAATATATTCCAGTTCCGCCACATCAGATAAGGATATTTCGAACACCAACATATACAGATAGTGGCAACGCAACGTTCACTAGAATTCAGATAGGATTATTCTCATTTAAAAGCAAAACCCTGATGGAACAGTTTTCCTGATTAAAAAGGCATGCTTTGACAAGACATCTCGGTGACGGCGATACCTCGGCACAAAATGAATGATATTAAATCATAATGAAACCTCATTTCAGATTATCGTGCCTTGAAATCACTACAGCTGTTCATTTAAAGAGCAACAATCGCAACCCTGTTGTTTCTTTTCCTCAGAAATCCCATTATTCGTTTGCGCTGAGGAAATCATAACTCCGGGATTCCTTTCACACACTAAACAAAACCATGAATCTGGTTTTATTTTATATCCAACATTTTGTCCATTAATAGCTACATTTATAAACAACCTCTCTCTATTTTGCTCGTAAGCTTAGTAAGACAAGCTTGCCATGTTCAAAGCCATTTTTTTTCTTAAAAAGTTCACGTTAAATATGCAGCTTTAAAGTGACCATAAACGTGTCCAAAATTCTTTTGTGTTTGCGTGGTTTTGTAGATACTATAAAAACATAACATAGCTGAATACGTTTCCTAATTTAACCTACTGGTTTATGCTGAAATCAGTAAATAATAAACACTAGTGAGAATTCCGCAATATTATGGTGTAACACAGTTGGAACCTCCTCCAGGGGGTCTTCCACCGTGTGTCCTGAGTCATCTGGGATTAGTCTCGGTCTCAGATGGCATGTCTACAAACCCGTTGGCTAAACAATGAATGAATATGGCACACAAATTGAAAAACAATTTTAAGAGTTTTTTTAAGTCTTCATCCGATCCTATTGGATTCCCAGGATACGTGGGTCACAACTTTTATCGTGATGCTCTACTTTGTTAAAGTTACCAATAGTTAACAATTTTTTACCCCACTAAACATGATACTGATCTCCCCGTGCTTGCGTGGGTTTTCCCACGGGTACTCCGGTTTCCTCCCGCCTCCAAACGCATGTGATTGGGTATAGGTGAATGTGCTACTCTAAATTGTCCATAGGAGTGAATGTGTGTGTGAATGGTTGTCTGTCTCTAAGTGTTAGTTCTGTGATTAACTGCTGATTGTCCAGGGTGTACCCCGCCTCACACCCTAAGTTAGCTGGGATAGACTCCAGTGCCCCCACGACCCTGAACAGGATAAGTGCTAGATAATGGATGAATGAATGAACATAATACTTAATAAACTAAACTGTGATTGGTTGTTTTATTTGCCAGTCAGATGCCCTCTTTGGACACTAATATTTGGCCAAGACAGAAATAAGTCCTACTCTGCGAGTATACCGTGGGATGAACGTCAGGTTCTTTGTGACTCTGTGTAGTATAAGTTGTGTAGAAAGTGGGTGGATGGATAGATGAATGGTATACACTTTACTCGGTGTTATGCTGGAATCTTTAAAGCAAAAACAGAAATCTATCAGAAATCTATAACACTAGAAATCAATAAAGTAAGAACTAGCAGGCTGGCACTGTCCTCTAAACCATGCGATTGTGCTTGCTTTGAGGTTTGCATTCAGTAGGATTAGATGGCTATGCTTACATACTTTCAGAAGGATTAAACTGCTATGCTTACATTTTAGCTTTGAGCAACATGGCAGTGGATTTTCTCCCTGTCTTATGCCTTCTATTCTGTGTCACATTCACATATGAGCAAAGATTTAGGCATAATGGCCGATTATTTGCTACAGGTTTAAAATAAAGGAGGCTTTCCTCACTCTTGACATCAATGTCAGTATTGGTGTGTGTGAGCTACGTGATGCTTTTGCATGCAAAGGGAACTAAAGTGGATCAATGTCTTTATCGCGGTATGCTCGAAGCCACGAACTGTACATCTAAATTGAAGTCTTGGGATTTTTACAAATGAGAAAAATGAAAATGAGTCACTTGAGATGTCAGGAGGAAAACTGCAAAAATAATTCAGTTAGCTAAGTGTGGAATGACGTTTGATTTAATCAAATCTATCAAAGCCAGGGAGGTCAGGTCAAAAAGAAAGAGCAATCCTTTAGTTAATGATGATTAGCAGGGAAGGCTGTTATGTGGATAAGGAGGAGGTGGAAAATGTCATTCAAAGAATAAAAATCCAGATAAGGCGTCTCTGTTCACCTTTGAGTTAGCAGACGCTGCACACTGAATCTAAATCATGAAAGACCTACAGTATTTTATTTCCCTCTCAAAAGGCCTACATATTCCTAATTCATGCTGGATACGAAATTGGCACAACCTTAAAAAATGCCCAAGGCCATTGAATGTAATCCATAGAAAGAAAGACACAGAGTGAACATAGGAATTTAAAGCATTCATAATGGTTGATATTTTGAGCTCATTTTGTGCGTGTGCATTGTGTTATCCTCTCTGTTACTGCTCTGTATCTCGGCTTTTAATACAGCGTTTATTTTACCGTCTTAATCTAAACCCTGGGAGATGATCAGTGTGTGTGAGCTTCGTGTGTTTTTGCATTGATCATTGATTAAGTGTTAATGTTTCAGGTGCTCATTAATGTGTTATGCCATGCAAACTGACACCCACATTAAAAAGCTGGATGGACAGAGGGAGGACGAGATGTATTATGTAGGGCGTCAGACCTGCTCATCCTTCTCCCCTTGGAAAGGCCCTCATGCATGTTATTGTCTTCTATTTTCAGTGTCCTCCTGCTGGCTAGCACCAGGAGTGAGATGAGGTTTTTTTTTAGCTGTCTGTCTCACGTCATGCTGATGGCAAGGTGTGAGTGACATGCAGATTTAGTTGTCCATCCGAAAGGTAGAAAAGCTGCACAAACACAGCCTAAAGAATCTTTGAAATGCCAAACTTGTCTCAGGCTATGGCTGTTTACAATAAAATGACACTCAAACTACTGCTATCTTTTATAGTTCTCAGTTCACTAGCCTGATGTTGGGAGAAACAAGGGCATAACATATCTAGAGTTCCTTTTTATGTATTGCTGGGTATTAAGTAGGTGGCTGGGTATTAGTCACTGAATTATGAACTTGATTAGCCTTATGAGAGGTCAAAGCCTTTAGTTATTGTCTTCCATATCTTATGGGCACTTTCATACCTTTTCACTAATTGGACAGTCGTTTGGAATGACGCTATATGATTTATCATTGACCATTTTAAACGTGCTCTATTTTTACTTGGTCTTAGATCAATGTCATAGGGTGTGCTAAATGAGAATAACTATCCTGGACAAAGTAAAGGACTACAGGACTACTGTGTAAGGGTGTAAGAGTGAAAGAGAGAGAGAGAGTCCTTTGTTAGGTAAATGATTCTGTAAGAATAGAGATACAGTTAACACTTTATATGTTAGAGGTTATTGACCATCTAGACTGTTAATAACTGAATAATCTTATGACCAACTATCAGGCTGTGAATTACTTGTCATATATACATGCAAGACACCCTTATCCAGAGGGACTTACATTTATGTTTTTTTTATCTAACTGAGCAGTTGAGGGTTAAGGGCCTTGCTCAGGGGCCCAGCAGTGATAGCTTGCTGGTGCTGGGAATCGAATTGACGATCTTCCTATCAACAGTCCAACACCTTAACCACTAAGCTTACCACTTTTATCTCCACTTATATTTATTTTCATGCTTCAGTTTATACAGTAACTCATGTTGATAATACTAAACATACATTTTTAGTGACTGCATTAATATACATAATCGTTATACCCATAATTGTTTTTGGAATTGGGAATCCAATACAACTGCCACATTTTGGAGCGACACAGTTGTCTGATATATCTCTCTTCCCTACAGTATTAAGAGTTCCCTTTACTGGAACTAAGAGGCCCAAACAATGTTCCAGCAGGACCATTTCTCTGTGTACAAAGCCCCTGTCCCCCTGAAGATATAGTGTGTTATGGAGTATCCTAGAACTGAGTGCATAACTTCAGGATATGAATGTACTGCACCAAATGTAATGCTAGGATATACTGTACTAATGTATCTGTGTTTGAGCTCCACGCAATGGATAATGTACCGTACATTATATGCATCTTTGTCAGTCACTTTAATGCAATCTCAAGAATACTTGAAATGCAGCGTTACTCTAGTTCTGCTGCATTAAACCAGACCAAGCTGGACATTTATCCTTCCATGGATGTTCTTTTTGAAAAATCCCATCGTCAAAAATCACTTTGTTATGAATCACTGTGGCAATACCCGACCAATCCCTCTTGCTCCTCAGTTGAGTGCTTTGCTGAAAGCGAGATAGAGGTCATTTTGACCCAAACCAAACATGAATGGGACAATACCAGCTGAAACGTTTGCCACCTAGACAAGAAACAGAGACATGACAGAATCACTGCTTTGCTTCCAGTGCAAGGAAAAGCTGTCTGTCAGACGTAAACACATTTATTCGCGAAATTTGTAGAAGGCTTAAATGCTGCCTTTATGTTAGAGTTACAAGTTAGGTGGTGAGTGGCAAGTATTCTGTCATGTGCTGTACATTTATATGTTGATGGCTGGAGAAAATTAGTTATCAGTCTGCCAGAGATTAGCAATCACAATCTACTAACATTATGCAACATGCTGCTGATGCATTTATCAATTGACTCACCTGCTCCTGCTCCTCCTCCAAATGAGTCCCTACACCATCTTTGCAACAACCCCCC
>JAOUQX010000030.1:19238931-19259652 GCA_028566295.1 Liobagrus marginatus
AGAGAGAGAGAGAGAGAGAGAGAGAGAGAGAGAGAGAGAGAGAGAGAGAGAGAGAGAGAGAGAGAGAGAGAATCTTTGCTATGGGGAAAGAGATTGACTACCAGTTAGAAAAGATATTAGGTTGGATTGAATCACTTCTGTGAGGAAATGTCACTTCTAAATCCCTATTTCAGCTCATCTGCGTGCCCATATGCTGGCTCTAATTATTTACTGCGCTGTCATAGTACAAGGTCACGCTTGTTATACCACCATCTAATTCGCAAATCACATTTCTTACAAAAAGAACTAATCTAATTCTTTCAGAAGCAATTAACTCGATCTGGGGGTCTGTTTGAAGATACACCGAGCTGCACAGATGAAGGTGATGACTTTCATTTAGCATCATACTAAGAATGTGACAGAGCCCTGTGGCCTAACTTCAATTGTCAATCTTTAGCTCGGTCTGCAAAATTGGACCAAATTAAAGAGCAACTCAGTTATGGATTGCGGCCAAAACAATTATGCGCTATCAAGCAGTAGCATAGGCGTAACGGATGACTACGTTTCCTTGGCATCATGCATTTTTCAGTACGTTGTTTTTTTTTTGTTTTTTTTTTACATATGAACAGACACCACATAATGAATGGCTCAAGCCAAATATGGGTATGACAACCATTTTAGATTGGAGGCTGAAGGCAGCATGATGCACACTTAACAAGATGTGTTAAATGATCTCAGTAATAAGGCTGACGTACATTACATGTAGATGTATTGTGCTTCAACACTGACAATAACACAGCAAAAAGTATACCTTAAACTCATTGTAGACGTTTATGTCCACGTCTTATCATTTTATGTTTCTCTATTGCCATCTTCTGGACTCCATAAGCAAACAGACTTGCTCAAATATGTACGTTACAATTTATTTTAGCAATTAAAGGCTAAATGAGATGCATTTGCATTTGACATTTGTATTAAGCGTGCTATTAAATGTCCGTGTGCAGATGGATTAAGTGGATTCATTCTATGCAAGGCTCTGTGTCCTTTTCTCTAATTACTTAGCCGCAATCGTACGTGTAAATGGACGCAGATAATTAAAGAAATGAAATACAGAGTGCTCAGTCTGCCCCATTAAGTTAATGAGAGGGAGGCAAGCAATGTGTGACTGATTACTGATAATCAATCAGATTGATATACATTTAAATGCGTATAAATAAAGATCCAGAGATGTTTGTCCCATTTATCAATGTTCTCATTACACTGAAAACTTAAATTCATTGAGCTGTGTCATCAGGCTTGACATACAAGTCTAATTGAGATTTGAAGTTGAATGATTTTTTTCAATTTAAATTCAGATCTTATTTATCACATACACATACATGCAGTGTAATGTTTTTATTCTGCATATCCCAGCTTACAAATTTGTAACACAGAACGTACAGCGCTCCTGGAACAACTGAGGTTAAGGGCCTTGCTCAAGGACCCAATGATAGTACCTTGCCTGGTGCGAGGCTTGAACCACAACCCTCTAATCACTGACCCAGAGCCAGTGATTCAGTGACCATTGTGCCACCACCACCACATTTTAAACTGTCTCTCAAACGTTTTAATATTGTTTAAATGTGTAAGTTACATCATTAAACATACTGAATAGAAAGGGTAGCCAGCGTTTAACATAAATGAAACCACTACACTACATCTGGATGCAACTGAACAACACACCATTCATAACAGACTATTTCACATACAGACTTACTGTATATATTCGCTTTAATTTAAAGAATTACAGCTTAGATAGATCCATAAAGCCAAAAGATCGTGGACACCTTTCCAACGCATCCACAAGTGTGCCTTCCTCAAACTGTTGCCACAAAGATTAAATAACACATGTCTTTCTACATTACATTATGCATTCACTTGGAACTAGCAAGCTCAAATATTGTACCAGCATGAGCACATGAAGCTCCATGAAGACAGAGTTGGCCAAAGATTGAGTGGTAGAACTCGAGTGTCCTGTGCCGAGCCCTGACCTCAAGCCCACTAAACCCCTTTTGGGATGAACTGGAACACAGATGGCACTCCAGACCTCCTCATACAACATTAGTGCCTGAATTAATAATATTGGTTCAGAATTGAAAAATACCCAAAGCCAAGCTCCAAAATCTAGAGGAAATCCGTTCCAGCATTGTAGTGTTTCTTTGTAGAGTAGAATTGAGAGTGGCATTAAAGCTGGAATAAGATACTTATATGCACAAAAACTGTCACTGATTCTGAAAATGTCAAAGGATTTAAAAAAACAAAACAATTTTTAATTAAAAAAAAGTAGACATCTGTGACAACTGGTCTCAATTATCAAGTTGGATGAAATTGTATTTACACATTGAATGAGCATTTACACAAGAAAATTTCTTTTCTTATGAAAAATTTCCAATCTGTATAAGTTACAGTGATTCTGTGCCCACTGTAGCTTCAGGTTTCTGTTTTGGCTAAAAGCAGTGGAACCCAACATGTATTGCTGTTGTAACCCAGCATTTCCATTTACTAACCTGTAACTTGTTTTGTTTTTTTGCTGAAAACTGTAGAGACTATTGTATATAAAAATCCTAGGAGAAAAGTTTCTGAAATACCCAATGCAACCTGTCTGGCACCAACACCATGCCAAGTTTAAAGACTCTATATAGAGATGATAATTTTCTCCATTCTTATGTTAGATGCAAACATTCCTCAGCAATTGAGCTGTGCCTGGACTATACTTGGCACGTTATGGCCAATCAGCGTTTGAGTATGTGATTATGAATCTTATTCATCTTAATGTTTGTTTGTTTAGTTTGGCTTTTACAAATCTTTAGACTCAACTAACAGACTGGAAAAATGACAGTTTATTCTGCATTAATTTTGCTATTTAAGGAGTTAGTGACCGTGTCTAAAGAGTTAATGCATGTTATCTGCTGATCTTTTACATGTGGTGCATTATACAGTACATTATACAGTTTAATGTGGGTTATTTAATAAAATCAACAGAAAACTTTCTTGCTATGACACTTTCTGCTTATACAAACAGCTATGTAGCAGAAATGTAAAAACAGTGAGTACAGAATTCCAACAACTGCCCATAGGATAGCTAACGGGTTAGAAACGGTAAGAAAACAAATAATTATATATTTTTTTAATGTAAAGTGAGATTTTTCTATGAGATGGTATTCAACCTTATGTAAAACCCAATATATACAAATAAAACCCAAGTCATATTATTATAGCTTTGTCTTATTCATTGCATCCCAAGGGTGGTTACACTACTGCATGCATTTTGTATGATTATATAAGATACGTATAAAAAAAAAAATTTTTTAAAGAAAAATAAATTTCGAACAATTGCTCATTTTTCAACAGGTTTATATTTGATGCACTTCGTTCTAATCCAACGAACCGGAATTGAAATATTCATTGATGGAGACTTTAAAGCACTCTTGTACGTCATTCTGGATAAGGGAGTCTGATAAATACTGTAAATGTAAATACGTTTTATTAAACTTATTTGTAAACATTGTAAATAACCATAGATGATTAATAATAATAACAATAATAATAAAATAATAATAAGCAACAGTGACAGCTGGTTATGAGTGTTTTCTTAGCTCACTGTTCAATATTTCATGTTTTACTCCACACATTTAACTCATCTAAGCAGATGCGCATTCCCATTTTCCACTTTAGATATCCATTTTATATTAATTTATACTTAATCCAATCATTATATATAAATAATAAGATTAAATTAAGAATAAGAAAGATTAAAAAAGCATGCTGTCAATTTTTACTTCAATCAAATCACCAGGAGCATGTTTTGGGTAGTAGAACATCATTTAATCCCATCAATACAGTATATGCAATTGTAGTTATAGAGATAAATAAATTATTATAGAACAAATATAATAATATTTCAAGGAAACATACAGAAGTTGCTTATTCTTTTTATTTACACCTAGATATCCTCTTAGTAAAAGAGGACAATGCCTCCGGTGGAACAATAAGTTAAAGAAAAAACTGAACACATGAGTCAGCTAGTACCACTTACAGTAGATATGACTACAGTGAAAATAGCAACTTATTCACAGTGCAAAGTGCCTATCTGCTGGTGTTCATAGGGATCAGTAAAATGAACTTCGTTTTAGAATGTATGGCCGTCTCGCTTTCTTGGTGTGCAGTTGCCTCTTTAATATATATGGAGATTTTCGTTTCAGTGGCCTGGCACTTTCCTGGTCCACCTTAAGGTATTCTTTGTCAAGCTGAAACAAGAGTAATTAAAATAACAGGTTTGTCTTTGTGTGGTATGTGCCGGGTTTTGTGTTGTGCTTGTGCACACATTTGAGTTTATGTAGAAATGAATGACATACAGTGGTATAAAGATGTGTTAATACTTGTGTAAAACCATGTAATAGCAGGCAAACACATCTTTCATTTTTTTATTCCATCTCCCACCTCTCTAGGCTGGAGGACTCTGCAGAGGGTCAAAAGGTCATACAGATCCAGCGATGTTTGGCTCATATCAGTAGAGACCCTCTGGTCATAAGCTGGCTGGAACTTGTTTGTGTACCAGTCATCCTGCCAAGGTTCATTAATCCCTGCCAGCATCCGGCACTTGTTTAGGACAGGCTTCTGCCACAGGGGGGAGCTGTGTCTGCTCTGTTGTAACTACACAGGCACACACAAACAAAGAGAGAGAGAGAGAGAGAGAGAGAGAGAGAGAGAGAGAGAGAGAGAGAGAGAGAGAGTGTGGAGTCTCAAGATTTTTTTTTAAGAAAATTAAAGCAGTTCTGTGCTCTACACCAGTAAGACCATACCCTACCCAGTTAAAGCTTATTAATACTTTCCCTACGATTTTGCATTTTCCAGTCTCCAGTGCACTCATTTTATTGCCTCTTCTCCTATAAATCCTGTTTAAAGCCCCTGACTGAATGAGTTCTACAATTAAGCCTTAAAAAGAGGCAATAAGAAGAATAATAGAAACTGGAATTGATTATCAATTTGTTTTCCATTCAACTAGCAGTTTGTTGAAAGTCATGTAATGCATGTAATGCTGTAATGCTTTAGCAATACTGTACACGTATATGGTCATGCTAATAAAGCTTATTGAATTGAATTGAATTGAAGTCACAGGTTTCAAAAACATGCAATATTCTGGCTGAAAGTGCAACCTGTTCACCTGAAAGATGTCTTTATCTCTAGACAAAAAGACAACCAGGGAAGATTTGAAGAGTTCCTTGCAGTCCTTTCAGACATAGGGATGGACAGCACATTGCATCTTTGATAGCCTGGACATTTCATTACAACTTCTTCTTTGATTTATATCAGAATAATGAATGTTGAAGCACTGGTCAAGTAAAAGAAATCGCATTTGAAGGAAATCTCTTAATTGAGATTGTGGTGGATAATTTAATTCAAAGCTATTACTGAAATCAGTCTCATGTCTGATTGTAAGTAAATTGCATCAGTTAAACAAATGTGTCTGGAAGCCAATGCAACCCGTATAAGTAGCACACTTCTAGGCTTGCCCACACTCTCCATCAGCACATGTTGACCAGAATCAGGCAGCTATACATTAACACAGCCAAACACATTTCATCTTGTTTATCAAATTCAATGCTACTTAGCAAATACACAAGAAATGAATATCGGGATTCGTGATTTTTTTTTTTTATTAATGCCTGGTGGCAGTTGATAAGCCAATAAATAAAGCAATTCTAGTTATTTTCTAAGTATTTTTTTAAGTGGCTCTCCGTTTTAGTGTTGTGCTTGCAGTCCTGATAGGTAGCGGAAAGCAAAATCTTTCAAATGCCTTCACTCAGGTAATGAGCCTCAAACTATAATTAGGCTTTATTTCAGGCTGAATGCTCTCGCCGTATTTGACGTCACAGCTAAATAATTTAAGGTTTATAAAATTAAACCAAGCATTCAGTAGTGTGTGCCGTGAAGCCAAGTCAATAATCATTCTATTTCAAGTTTAAGCACTCCATTGATTTGATTCAGGTAGTTTGGCCACTTTTTTGCAAACAGAGTGTAAAATTATAAATCTAAATAATAAATTTACATCCATCCATTTAAATAGAAAATACATTTTGAATAGTAAAAGCTAAATTGACATCCAAAAAGACATGATTACAGTCTGGCACTAACGGTAGTCTTATTGTCCTTCTCTGAAAGGTCAAATCAACACTTCAAACACTTCCAACTGACATCTATAGTCGCTTGTGGGAGCTTTTGCTAGCTTTGTAAGCAAGCAGCTGTCCCTATTTCTATACATATTCATTATGAAAACACTTTCATCAATCTCTGTACATTTATAATGTTTAAAAGAATTTCCAGTGAGCCTGGAATCTTAGCAACTGGCTTTCAGTGTGAAACTACAGTAGTACTATACCTCTGAAGTAAAGAGGCTGCTCAGAATCTCCTCTTCAATTGCCTCTTTAGCCTGATCAGCATCTATAAAGAAATAATAATTATGTTAGTTATGTTCAGATATGCCCTATGAAAGAGGTAGCAGTTTCCATTGAAGTTTCCATTGCTCATCTTCACTCAATCACTTTATAATTCCTACAATTGTATGATCTTTATAACTTGACCAGACCTGCCTGAAACACACACACTATCAGGGAGGGTTTATATTTAATACTGTATAAACCATTTCAGCAACTCGATATAACATAAAACTACAATGTATTTGAATTAAACTAACAAAAATATGATCTCGCTCAATCTATTTTCTAAGAGAAATTATCTTAGCAACTAATGTATCTAACCCTAACAATATATAGTAGATTTTGCATTTGAATAAAAATAGCTAAATATAAATATGCTTTAATAAATGTATATAAACCTCCAAGCCACTTATTTCTTTTTACATATATGACGCTGTATAAGTAAGTCTTTGAGTTCAATCAGATAACTCAACCCACAAATGTTTCTATATTTACTAATATTACCTGAAGACTCAAGTGTGGTAGAAATCCCCAAAACATAATATATCTGGTACTGATGACTGTGCAGTAATAAAGAGCCTACCTGAACAGAGTCCACTGATGGTCAAAAAGAGAAAAACCGCAAAGGTCAATTGCACCGACATCTTGCTGACAATTCCAGAGATGATGTACCTTTAAGCTAGGCCCGAGTCCATAAGGATATAGGTTATGGCTAGAAGGAGTGGACAGAAAATTAACAGGGCAAAGTAAAATAAAAATAACAGAGCAAGATTAAGAAATCAAGACGAATCAACAGACTCTTGGGTCCTTATTTAGGCTGCCGTTACGTGTGTCCTGTTGGTTTTCTAAGGAATCATCTGAGCAGTGCTAGGCTCCATTCCACCCAGTATATAAGAGCTGGAGTGATGTCACAGGCTGTTTCATCCGAGCGCCTCCCTCCCCTTGCCAGTTCTCTCCAACCTTCCCTAACTAGCCCTTTCTACCATTAGTTCTGTGTCCAGCATCTTGATGACATCAGATGGCACGACAGAAATACGTGTCTGCCACTTTACCAACTGACGTAAAAACCTTTGTACCTGCTGGAACGATTCATTTCTCTTTTCAGCATGTAAGACGCATATTTGAGTGGTGGCGTTTCTGAAAGGCACACTGACTGGAAGAGCTGTTTGCATTAGCGCTCACTGAAGAGGTTTAGCACGTCATTCTTTGACTCATCTCCTTTAAGAAATCATGAACATTTTCACTAAAATAACTTGAAATATGGTTATAGTATTGTTTTAATCATTGCTAGACTAAAGTCATGTTAATGTCATGTTGGCATTAAGGAGCAGTTGTCAAGCGAAATGCAGTATAACTAAATCCTTGCTAAGTTACAGTATCTGTCCCGTAGCGTAATGTAGGTACTGTCTGTTCTGCGCTGTCTGTACTTGCTGCACTGTGTTGTACGTAGCTCTTTGTTGTCCTGATGTGTGTTATGTAACTGTGTGTTGTTCTGTTTTGTGTGACTCTGTGCTATATTTATGTATGTAGCATCATGGTCCTGGAGAAATGTTGTTTCTTTCCATTGTGTATTGCAACAACTGTATATGATGGAATGACAATAAAGCTTCTTGAATCTTGAACTGAACACTTAGGATGAACTGGAACACTGGCTGTACCTCAGACCTCCTCATTTGACATTAGTGCCTACATTTTGTGGCTACATCAACAAGACCCTACCCAACAGACTAGTGAAAAACATTCACAAAAATGTTCGGATGTGATGTGATGGTCAGGTGTCCATATAGTGAACATTTAGTGGTATGAAACATCAGCTAAGCAAGTTATGGATGGTAGAAACCATGACATAGAAACCATGAAGGTGATTAAAATCTACAACCGCATTGATAGCATTTGGTCTGAAATGTCTACAGTTTTTGACTCAAGTCTGTTTATAACTTCAGTAAGGTAGACTTCATGTTAAACTAGAATTTCTTTGTTATAAAATTCACAAAAAGTGGATTTATTTTAAGTCAAACTATCTGGTTATAGAAAACCTCCATTAATGGCTTAGCGGGTGGGAGAAGTGGGTCTGTGGTGGATTAGCGGCCAAAGATAAACGTTAAGTATTAGCGTATTAGCGTTTGAGACAGTTTACATTACGTTGGCTTTTCCCCCTGCGGGAATCCCCGTCGACATCTTAAAGCACCTTTTATTTATCGTTCACTTTGAAAGGTTCGACTTTATAACGATATGGCCCTGAAGGAAAATTCTAAATACCTTCGGTCAATGTGTTCATAATAACTTAAGATATAAATAATAGAGTATTAGTTCTTGCTGTTTCAAACAAAGTTTGCGTATTTGAGACGTAGCGTTGCTTCACTCCTTCCTAGTTGTGGGACGTCCCTTTGACTCTCACTGGGTTACCTCAGAAGGCTTATTTTACTGTGTTCACAAGTTGGGCAACTTTTCACTCAGTCGCGAGTCTGCCTTCTGTAGTGCACTTGTGTACTGGACTCCCGCGATGGCTCGGAACTGACCGCTTTAACACTGAATAGCAATGGCGCCATTTGGTAAAAACTTTCTGAAGGCGCGACTGAAAAGCAAGTGAGTATTATCAAATATTTCATTTCGTGGTATTTTTAAAAACACTACAAAGGTAAAATTCTAACAAAAAATCGTTTTATCTTATACAATAATACCATGTTCGATGGAGTTGAGTGTTTCCTTTGAAAATCATTCGGTATTGTAATGAGAAGACCCGTTTAACGTACAGTGTTGTTGGATCATATGGTGGCTCAGGCTCGAGTTACTCCTCAAAGAGATGCAGGTGTAAGACGCCTGACGCCGGTGTGTATCTATGAAACCTCAGTCTGTATTAAAAGAAACGTCCACGCTTAAACACATTCAGTTTGTTTATTTTAAAATGGTCGTTCTTTGTTTCTCCATTCTGTTGTTGACCTTTCGGTGGGTGCATGAATTTGTTTAATCCGTTAAGAACTCACCGTGTATGTGCTGCTCTGACGTCACTGAGAGGACATGGCTAACACATTTATGCTACCTTCACAAACACTGATTTTATTACAGAATATTGCTATTCTGTGAAGTCGCCAGCAGGCGTTCCTACTACTTAGTCAAAGTAATAATGTTTTTCAGTGTATGGCGCTACAAACTTTTTTTTTATGGCTGAAAAAAAAACCACATTTTGTGTGTATATAAAATTCACCAGTTTATATGCTTCATATCAAAACAGATAAAGAAGAGGGAGTGTGTGACTCCAATTCGTGGTCATTGTTTAAGCCGCTCAATATTTGCATAAAGTTTGCCTTTATGTTAAATTTGTGTTTTGGACTATTCGACAAAAGTCACTGTGCCTTGCTACATTCACCAACTCTTGTTAAATCGTCTCTCTTAGATCTACAAGTCGCTTTGTCACTGCGTGTTACTGTCACTGTGTGAAAATACACAGATAGTGTTTGATAAAAAGGAATTTCATCAGGCTCAAACATGAGAGACAATATTCACATGTTTATTATCAAAGAATAGCTTCTTAACATTAACATAACTAACATTGTTAATGAAAAATCCAAAGAAGTAGTGACCGGAGAAGCAATGGCAGTAAATAGCAAGTTCTGTCCAGCACCATTAGTGCACAGTGGCACTGAGTTCCAGAAGAGATTCAGCTTGTCTAGTTAAGTGATTTATATGAGACAAGCCCAGCGGTATTGACAGCAGTATTATTATGAAATGTGAAGCTTTGGAACCTGATCTGTTTGAGCAGAGTGTATAGATGAGGCTGTTAGGGCAGACTAAAGCACTGCTACTGTACATCAATCTCATCAAGTAAGGATTAAGCCTTTATAATACTTTATACTTTTCGCACCTTTGGCACTGAAATCAGCATGAGTACTGTACACAATTTTGAAAAACAAAACAAAATTAAAACTGACTAATATGTTGATAAATAGGCATGTATATAATGTATGTATAGAACGTCCTTGAACTCCTTGTTCGACAGTTATGATGTGTTGTATAAAAACTTATCATGTGGAAGAAATATGTTTGAATATTCATATACCTGTATATAATGTTAAAATCTTGTTATTTTAGACTTGCTGGTGATAATATACCATTAGTGCTATGCACATTGTTATCATCCAGATACATTTACAATACTTTCTGGGGAAAATATTTCTTATAACAATAGTGCAAATCTAATTGATGCCTAAGTGTACAGGTACAACCTGTTTTGGTGCTACTGCATCAGATTGCCTAACTTTATCACTATATCAGTTTATGTTAGCAATAATATAACAACAGATCATGTTGGAAAATTATCAACAACAGTGGGCTGATCTGCAAGGTTGAATATTTATAATAGCAGCACATCTTTAAATGTTTTTGTCTCACACACTGCAGCAAATCATTACACTGAGAATCACAAAGGTGTCACACAGATGAGGATGCGTTTGCTTTTGAGTCTGGTTCCTCTCAATGTTTCCTCTTAATGTCTCGGGGTTTTTTATTTGCCACCATAATCTCATTGCTAATTAGGTATAATTTGATAAACGTACAAGTGTAAATGTCCTGAATGTGTACATTTCTGTAAAGCTGCTTTGTTGAAAGCTCAAATAGAATTGATTTAAAGTTAGTTATTGTTATTATCCTTTATAACCGTTAGCGGCAATCATTCATGGTAGTTTTTAACTGGCCATGTTAATGAGAAATTACATAATGTTATAAAGCACGGACGCTAAAGACTTCTTACCAAAGTGCTGAATAAATTCTCTAGTAAGTCTGCTACATTTCTGCTACACTACAAACTGCAAAATTGTTAGTTGTAACAATAGAATTTATTAGCCTGACTGCATTGATGTAAACCTGTGATATCTCTTGCAACTATAGGGTCAACGCAATCAACACCGTTCTAGAAAGTTAATCAAAATGTTCTGACCCCTCAGAATCAAGAATAAGCTAAACTTTATAAATGCTTACGAGACATTCTGCCTTTGGACACAAGATCTTGCGACAAACTGTTTGTGTGTGTGTGTGTTTTTTTTTAATATATATATTAAAGCACAACTTCCTTTAAAGCAACACACACTGTAATTATCTCAAGTGTTCAGCTGGAAAACAGATCAGAGGTAACCCAACTCCCATCATCTGTTATTTTATGTGGTGCAGGAAGACTGTCTTTTGCTTGTAGATCATTTCTTCATCACCATGTTTGCTATAGTATGATTTTTCCCACTTTGCAACAGTCCATCACAACAGTCAGGGTTTGAAGTAAATCACAGCTTTGCCACATGTGGTTATTACACATGCTATATTATACACCTAGTGTCCTCCGTGTGAGCCGGTGTGCATCAGTAGTCATTTTATATGCTATTATATAAGCCACGTCGTTCTGACTGTTCATTATAATAATTAGGTGATACATATTATTGTGACAGCTAAATTGCTTTGTTGTATTATTTAATTATATAAGTGAGCTTGTGGACACAGTTAATCTCAGAGTATGAATCAAAGCTCTTTATAAGTCCAAACATGCTTCGCTGGCAGCTCACTTCTTTCAGATTGTTTTGTCTCGCCCAAAGATGACTATCTGCTGCCCCTCTAAAGATAAGCGGCTATGTTTTTTATGCCAGAATCCCTCATCCTTTTAGACGAGGCTTGGAAAAGTCAGCAAAAGTGTTTCTTGTTGACGTGTCTCCAAGCCGAGCTGGCAATGAAATCCTGTCATGTACTTAAAACACTGAGTAGTGCTTACAAATTGCCTTTACCCACAGAGTCATCTATCGTTAAATGTTCTTTTAATACTTTACACATTTTAACGCTCAGAGTAAACTTGAGTTAACTCGAATGAGTTATCGCAAAATATTTTGTTAGTTGTGATCAATTGCACAAGAACATTTCTAAACACAAATAATAATTTTGCTTTATTATGTTTTTGTCTTGCTACATTGGTGTGGCTGAATACCAAATGCAGCTTTATGGGAAATGTAGTGGACACTATTTTCCTTTTTATAGTAGTGAGCATATACTGTATGTGGTCACTGTGGTTTTATTGCAGCCTGAATATACAACAATGAACACAAATAGTGTACATTGAGTATGGTTAATTGTTCTGTGTAAAGTCATAAAAACATTCAAGTTTATAACGCGGTCTAAAATGTGTTTGCTTTAGCACCGTGACACTTACAAACTTCTATTAGGCCTAAATGATTTTAAAAAGTAAAGTATAATACTAAACACTGGTAAGAAGCAGAGGGTCTTCGATTTAACATTCATTCAGAAAGGAAAAGGTGCAGACATGCCTTATTTTATTATTGTAAATCATTATTTCATAATTTTTTTTACTAGAGAGAAAAATAGAATGTGCACTTATGTTGATGCCCATGTTCATTATTAAATGTGTTATTTTTGTCATGACCAAACTCATGGCTCATATGAAATTAGACATAGCCAGAGGCTTTAAGAATTTTTATGTTGTTTTAATAATTTGCAGATTATTTCAAATAAAGCCTTTTTACACAGATGTTTCTATCTTTAAAGTAAATGGTGATACCAGACCCATTTCTGCTCAAATGCTTTTTATAGCCATCTTAAATCTGAAGGTGTTATATATTCAACGACACAAATTAATCCAAGCAGGTGAAAATATCTCCAAACTGAAAACATTGTCTTGACTAACTTATATCACTTTATATATGATCACTAATGAAAAGTCAGTGTAGTGAGAAAAGGGGTTAAAGAACTTATTTACATTGAAATGCTTTAATCAACAGTCGCATCAGCATAGTTTGTCACGTTATCATGTAATTTGCTCCCTGATATAGATTATGTTTAGCCTTACTTGAATGAATGCTTAATCTGGTGTGGAACAGATGCCGAAGCACATAAGTATGGCGCAATGGTATAAAGCTCTGGGTCAGTGATCAGGAGGTTGGGGGTTCAAGCCCTGCACCAGGCAAGCCACTGTCATTGGTCCTTGAGCAAGGCCCTTAACCTCACCTGCTCCAGGGGTGCCGTTAGTTCTGGCTGACCCTGCACTCTGACCCCAGTCTTCAAATTTGTATGCTGGGATATGCGGAATCAAAGAATTTCACTGTATGATGTGCACGTGACCAATAAACTTAACTTTAACATGGGGGGTACAGTGTCTGCTGCACTTACATAGGATGCTGTCGTTTTAAATTGACATATTAAAAAAGCCAACGATTGGTACCGATTTTGTTTGATAAAGCAATAAAAATCAATCGGGATCCCAAGTATTTCTAAAGCTTGTTTTCTGTCACTTGAAAGATTGTTCCTTACGCTTTAAAATACAGTACACTTATTACCATCGAATGACATTTTTTTTTCTGCTTAGTGATCAAGCACAATGCAAGGGTGTGGAAGAATGCAACAAGGTTGTTCTGCGTTGTACTCAACATGCAGTTGGTCTTAAATGGTCACGAAAGCATTGCATCAGATTACAACAGGAAAAGATCCTTATATTTTCATGTTACGTATATTGATTTTTAGTGTTTAATCCATAGGGGCTGCTGTCGGTTTCTCTACAAAGACTTACAGAGCTGTTATTCCACATGACAAGTGTCCTATAGCTCAGCTTGCAATCTCTATTTTTGTTCTGATACTGCCATGGAAATGTCTGCATTTGTTGGCAGGAAGTGTGTAACAGGATGCTGCTGGTGTCCACTGATTTTCAAACAAAACAAACACAGGTGCTTCCATCCCCCATTTGGTACTTTCCGGTATAGATATGTGCTCTGGGAAGCCAGAATTTGTACATATAAATATGTAACAATTGTTTGTAATTGTGCACCATTTTAAGGGATATTCTAATGATTATTAGAAATCACTGAGGTTAACTGTAGTATTTTCTTTCAGAAGAATGTCTGATGATATGACTAATGATATTTAGTTTTCCAAGGACAGCAAAGACTAACAAATTATTGACTAAGAAATTCCTGGACAACAAATACAGATATTCCACTACTGTGACAAATGTGCCAGTATTTTACGCTTGATTGCTTTGCTTCTGTTTCACATACACTTTGCTCGTGTCCTTATTGCATATCTCTTAATGCACCAGTGCATATGACATGTAATCATATGGATGTTTTGGTCTATCAGATTCAACTCATATTGGTTTTATGTTCTTCCTGCAGACTGCAGGTGGCGGACGCCATGAATAAGCATTGTAAAACCATTTCCTTATGTCTAATTTCTAACAGTTAGCTAATCTCTATTGTTACATTGTTAACCACCTGTCAATGAGGTAGTCAGAGCAAATTCAGACCCGTTTTTAAAGAGACAAGTCTTAAGGACGCTTTTAGGTTTGGTGAAGCAATATAAAAGTTGACTCTGGCCAAAGAATGTGTGTGGTTCTGCGTGTGTCAGTTTTAACATTTAATTCATAGTATGACATATACCTACGTTTGCCACACATGGCCTAAAAGGATTAGCTAGGATTTTGTGTAGTGGCTCACAAAGTAATCATGTATGACGTGTGTATGACTGTTTAAAAAAGTAATACTTTACAAAAAGACTGTGTTATTTTACTTGGGTGTGATTTTCAGATAGTTTCATCAGTGAAGATACTGATGGCAGTGCAGTATATACTCACTGAATATAATGTAGGAATCTCAGCACAGTAAGTTGTTAATTGCATAGAGTTTTTGTCATTACCTTTATTTTTTTTGCAGTAACACTGTCAGTGTTTGAGCTTTTCAAATAAATCAATTAAAACTTAGCAGCAATTAAAAAAGTTTAAAATATTTATTCTGACTTATAAACACTACTTGCTGTGTCCTGTACATTTGATTTAAAGAGGTCCTAGGCTGTCTCTGAGTATGCCAGAGATATTTTAAGTTGTTTGCTGTGTGAGTACCTTAGGTATTTACTTGGCTCAATTGAACTCTCAGGATCATCTAACCATTAACCAGCCTCTCGCATTGTTGTATACCTATTACATTCCTTTGGGGTCTTTTATCAAGGACTCACACAATATGCCACTTGTTTTTCTGGGCCAGGTGGAAACCTAGATAATGTTGTGCCAGGGTACAAATCTCAAAGACTAGGTCAACAAGCAAGCTGTGCTGCGGTTTCTTTCTAAGCCTAGATTTATAGGCGTATAAAAATACTGTCAAATTCTAAATACATATTCAGACATATTTGACATTCATTTTTCACCAAGCTAAAACCCTATTTGTTTGTTCTTTAAAATGTACTACTTAGAGCCTGGCAAGAAGTACCAGAAGTGTTCAGTTAACTATTTGGAAAAAAACATAGCAAATTTTTTACTTTGCTTTAACATTTTTTTTATTGCAACATAGTTTACCCACAATGCTACAGTAATAAAACTAATGTCAAATCATTTAAAAGTTAATGGTAGAAAGGTTGAATTTAACTTGCTTTCTATACATTCAAACATTAATTATTAGAAATTTTGGATATTCTTAAAAGACTTGTTGACGCCTATTTTAATCTGTGGTAAACAATGCTGGACAATTCAATCAAGTACAGTGTGGTAGCTAACATAGAAACTTGGGTCTCAGTGGATATCCATGCTTGATGTCACGCAAAGGTTTTCAGTAAAAAAAGTTCTCTACATTACCCTTTGTGGCATCCTACATGTAGTAAATAGTGTTCACAAACATTCAGTAGACCAGCAAACCTGACATTAGACACAGTGTGACTAGAAATCAAGCATGGCGATAGTTCAGGCAGGCGCAGCAGTCGAAGCGCAATCAGCCGCAGCCAGCTGTTCCAGATACCGGCACCAATCACAGCGACCCTACAAAAGCCGCCGCCGGCCTCGTTCTATCGCCAACTGAACACCGTTCAACAACCCACCTCCGCCCCTAAACTCCGCCAGGCACATCAAACCCATACACCTTCAGATAAATAACAGGGAGAGCGTAACCGATCGCTCGGCGTCGGCGCTTCGGCCGGCGCGCAGCCACCAGCCCCGCTAATGCGGCGGCGCAACACACAAGCAACAGCAGCAACTGCGCGCTCAGCACCGAATCCGTTCTGCACCCCAAGGGGGGTTGACTCGCCGCTCTCCCCGCACGGTCCATGCAAGGTGCTCGGACGGGCGCGGGAGTCCGCCCAGAACGGTTCCATACCGCCAAACCTAATTGCTGCTTACCATGTTAATAAATAACATCGACGCAAGCAACCTGACTGAAATGTGACTAGACTACAAAGTGACTAGACCTCTTGGCATGTGTCTCATCCCTAAAATACACAATATAAGAAAGAAATGCAATTTCTACCGATGCAACCTTTAAACTGACAATAATAATAATACAGTGCACAGCTTTATTTTAAATATTAATATTTATAACCATAATTATGTTATACATCCACGTTCTAACATAGTATTAATCACATGTGTTTATTACAAACAAGTTGTTTATATCTGAAATGTAAAACTGTAGAAACACGGCAAAGGTGAGATTATAAATTTAAGATTTTGACTTTTATCATGCAAACCTGTCATGACCTAATTTACTTTCTCTGGCTGTGTCCTTTGGTCACAAAAAGATACTACATCTTTTTTATCCAAGTCAATTTATATTTTAATGGTGATGGCCATGGTGTTTATTTAAGCTATGAAGCAATTTCTGCATAATTTTCTCTCATTTATTTTTATATTATTGTGGTTACTGAACTGCCTCCAAGTAGTTAGCTTTTGTAATATTATAGTTTGTGTTTTTTCATCAGATCTAAAGAAACAGTGGAGACGCCAGCAAAAGAAATCCAAGTTTTGGTAGGCAAAGAGGAGAAAGTTGTTTCTGGTGTCACCAAGCATACAACCTGTGCTGATGTAGTACAGGCTTTACTGGAAGACCATAAGGCCATACCTGAAAGTAAAAGGCTCTTCCATGGAGAGCCAAAAGAGTTCTGTCTCCTGGAGCAGTGGAAGGGCTTTGAAAGGGCTCTACCTCCTCTCACACGTATCCTCCGCTTGTGGAATGCATGGGGTGAAGAGAGACCCTCCATAAAGTTTGTCTTAGTAAAGACTAGTGAGTTTGTACCCAAAATGTCTTCAAAGTCGAAGGGGCTCAGGACTAAGAGATGGGAGCAGGGTTCAACACAGTATGCCAGGAACCTTCCTGTAGAGCGGCAGAAACGTATGGTGAAAAAGGCCTTCCGCAAACTGGAGAAAATGCAGAAGGCAGGAAGCTCAGACGGTTTAGAGGAAATTGACAGCATGGTACAACTAATCATCTCCCAGGACTACACCATCCGACAGCAACTTCACCAGATAAAGGAACTGGAACTGAAGCTTGAGCTTGTGGAAGAGCAACTGAGAGAAAGTTCTGTCCTTGATTCCGGGCTGACTGAGAGTGTCAACAGCCAGTTGATGTCTTTGTCGATATTCCAGTATGAAGACCAACTGCAGGAATACCTGTATACCAGTGATGGCATTGCACAACTGGACCAACAGGTTCTCAGACATAAGGAACTCATTAATGAGCTTTCTAGAGACATTGACCTGGAAATGAGGGAAACTGCTTGTGCGTTAGACACTGAGGAACTTGAGGGGGCAACAGCTGCAAATCCTGCTTTGGATTTTGACCACGTCTCTGCCTTGTCCTCTGGAGAATCTTTAGAGTTGGTTTCTTTGAAGAGTGAGTTGGAGGAAAGTATGAGGGCAGGGATTTTCCTCCACACCCAAAACCTAGACCTTGAGAAGGAGCTTCAGGAGAACTCAGCATTACTGCAGTCCAGGAACCAGGAGTACCAGCACCTTATTAACCAGCTGAGTTCAATGAAGCTGGAAGACTGTGCTGAGCTGCACAACCCTGTTTATCTGAAGAGCCCAGTCAGGCCTGTTGTCTCTCAGAATACCACAGGGACCCATAGACAGAAACTTCCACCTGGTGATGGGACAGACACAGACTCAGACACTGGAATAAGCTCCACTCATAGTCAGGACTCTCTGTCCCCTTGTGTGGACAGTCTGCTTCCCCTGGACACTAATGTCTAAATTATGGACGTGCAAATATACAGTACGCTACCCACTTTATCAGCCGGTGTTGATCAATAGGTGGTCGTAAGGAGGCTCTTAACAATTAGGCTCTTTTATGAAAAGCACTTTATAATTAGGGCCTTGTTTAAATGACAGTAGTGATTAAAATTGTGATGCATTATTAGCAACGGAATATATTTGCTTTATGAAACATGCATCATTTTCAGTTGATAACAGTGAAATAAAATCTCTTGCGTAAGCTGGTAATTTAAAGCCATGTATCACCAATGTGTGTTCACTTTAATATTTTTTATTATTCAGGCATCCCACCCTGTGAAAACTAATTTCCAGGAGATAGCACTAACATTTCCGGGAGGTAGCATGCGCACCACATACAAAACAAATTCCCGCGAAAAAAGGTTGATACGCCCGATAAACGCTTGCTGCGATTTGTGCTACAGATATCTGTTTTTCTCTAGTCATGTATACCACTTCCTGAAAATTTTAGTGTCCGTTATAGAAGAGGGGAAAACAGAATTTATCCCAGGCCCCGGTTACACATTTAAATATGTACATGTATAATTAGCAATCTACTCATGGTATTGTTTTATTAATTTATTTAATTACAGATTGACAGAGCGAGAGGTAGACTGTAATGCCCACCCACAGAGAAAACTGATTGGTCGGCTATCACACTACAATCATAACTTAGTATATCGCTACATGTCTCTGTTCTTGCTCAAGTGGCACCCTCTTCTTGCACGCACTTGCCTCCACAATTTCTGGGATGTCGTATCTCATTTACGGACGTCAAAGAGCCACTTTGAATATGTGAGACCCCGGAATGTCCGGGAGAGGTGAGATGTGTATATTATTTTGATTTGGCTACGTCTGAGATCATACGTCTTAGAAACTACTCCAAAAAAATACAATGATTTTTTTTAGCATTATAATTTCATGTCACTGGAATTAAGGGTTTATTCCAAATGTTCAATTTTAACAATATGCTATCTTTTCTTTTTTAGATATTTTATTTATAAAGAATCTAAGTATTAAAGTTCATAAATAAATAATCTTGTAATAGAAAGTATTATTGTTTTATATTAAAACTTACCACAAAATTGATATCTGTATAAAACTGCTTCTTTTTATTTGTTGATTGTATAAACACAATGTAGCCAGTTTCATCAAGCTATGATATGAACTAATACTTAATCATACAGTAGACAATGTGATACATACTGTATATGTAATTTTAAATGCCTTTGAAGAATAGTTTATTTATTACATAAGTGTGACTTTTTAAATCACCTATTCTTTTACTGATTCACAATGTATTCTTACATGAATGAGGTTACATTTACGTTTGTCAAATTCCCATAATTTCCCCCATTTATTATTGTAAGACATTTTACCAATAAAATCACAGTAAAATTGTGTAAACCTTCCTTTTTTAGAATAGCACTACATTGCATTAGCAATGTTTCACAGTCTCTGTGGAAATGAAATAGCACATGCCGCAGGAATGCGACTTGACTCAGGTGTAATGATGGGGTAAGTGAGGAATTCTAATAGTAACACCACTGTAACCTCTGTAGTTCAGGCCAAGAAAGAGATATTTGAGCTGTACGGCATGAAGCAGTTCCCTTATTTTCTTGGTCTTTAAATGTGCTACATGCAAAACAATCTCATTAAAGTGCTGTTTTGTGGCTATGTAATGTAATCTCATGCTCAGTCACGCGGGAAGATATTATTTGGTTATCATGTACAATATATTGTCATAATATGAGTGTTATAATGGAACTCAGAAAGATCATTAAGGTAATTAAAATACATATATATTTTGCATATGATGGATCGAAATTTTCAATTGGCAGGGTTTTGTAAAACTGAAAGAATTATGTCAGATTCAAAAGAACAATGTAAAATGAGAATTAGTAACCTGGCTGCATCGTTTTAACATCTTACAGCAGCTGAACTGATCGTTTTCAAAAAGCTTACAGTGCATGCATGGTGTTTCACTTGTTGAAGGTATCAACCAGAAAAGGGATATAGACACATTTGCTGCATTTTCTCTAAATATTAGATGAACCATGAATCATTATTAAAAACTGAGAAAATAGAGCACCACACTGATATTTCCAAGATAAAAACTTACCAGGGAGGCCAGCAAGAGACCTACAGAATCATTAAATGAGCTGTAGAAATATCTGACAAGTACTTCATCTACAAGTACAGCATTTGTATGTATTCGCTCTTTATGGTCTATTTCTTAACTGGGGCTTTTATGAGGGTAAT
>JAOUQX010000030.1:19266357-19277351 GCA_028566295.1 Liobagrus marginatus
TCTCACCCGCTAACAGTAACATATCCCACCCGCTAACAGTAACATATCTCACCCGCTAACAGTAACATATCCCACCCACCAAGAGTAACATATCCCACCCACTAACAGTAATATATCCCACCCACTAACAGTAATATAGCCTACCTACTAACAGTATTATACCCCACCCACTAACAGTAACATATCCGTTTGAATCTAAAGATATGCATTACAACTGGGATGTAACAGGTACTATAAAACAATAATCCATATAAGCAGGAATGTTTACTTTCATGCAGGTGTAAGCAAGTTCTCCAATATGAAATTAAAATAAAGACCATGTGCATGTGCAGAGCCTACTAGTTTGTGTAATATAAATGTATTGTGTAATGCTAAATTAATTAATATAAAGTATATTCATTAAGAATTATACCACAGGAGCAAAATGATTTGCTTTTATTTATTTTATTTTTTTACTTTCAAATTAGGCCACATCGGATTCAAAACCTAAATGCAAGTTCATTTAGCTATTCTTATATTATATCCCAGCTTTTGTTACAAAGCAGCTAAATCATACATTGACGTATACTTGAACAACAAACATGTCGCAAACAACTCCTCTCTTTCTAAAGAACGGGGTGTGTGAAAACCTTTTCTTTCTCCATATTTCCGGCCTTTAACGTAGAACAAAACCAAGCTAAATAAAACCACAGTGTGAATGGAGGTAATAGTACATCCTGTACACAATTCCACGTTACGGTTTTAAAGATGCATATACAGTATATATATATATAAAACACACTACACATGCATACGCAACATATTTAATGTGTCTGTCTGTGTGTATATATATATATATATATATACAGTATATAAAAAAAATACACACTATTCATGCATACGGAACATATTTAATGTGTCTGTGTGTGTGTTGGTATTTTTATGGTAATTAGTTTTAATAAAGCAGATAGAACACAATGGTCTTCTCCAAAACCACCAAACAGGCTGTTATTTATCCCCTTCAATTTTACAAACTGAACACAGGTGTCATAGGTAAAAACAGGATTCACTTTAAAACGGATTAATCGGCTCATGCGCAACTAAAACAAAAAAACTAACTAAATAATTTCCAACAGCCCCTTATTAACACAGGCTTAATATATTCTAAACCCATTTATGCAATATTGGAACATGTGCATTCATACACCTCTGGGTGGTCTTAACTAGCCTATATATACACATATACAGTATGTTTTACTCTGACGTGGTGCTGTAAGAGCTGTAAATCTGTGACACCTTCATAGTTCAGCAACACAAATGTTTCTTTCATGTTTAATGTTCCTCTCTAGTCCTATGCTTCAACTGTGCACATATTATTACTGTTTTTTGTGTTTGCTCCACTACAGGTGTTCTCATCCAACAGCCTTTCATTATGGCCAAGCCAGTCTGCAGGGCTCTCAGAAGGACGCGAGGGGGCAGGGGCAGAAAAAAAACTTTGAGATGTTGGTTTAGCAGAACCCAAACTTATCTAGAGCATTCCGTGTAAAGCAATATATGTTCATTGATGTATTAATGAAGGATCTTAAGGTTAAAGTTTTCCATGTTTCCTCTTCAGCTTATTAATGGGAATTTCATTCTTAAAAGAGTAAATATAAAATGAAATATTAATTAATTGAACATATGAAGCTATCCTTATGTATGATGTAAGGAGTGCAGGAGAGTGAATGAGATAGGGCAGACAGCGAAGGGGAATTTGGAACAGAGTTAATTAAATCGGGAAACACAGGAGATGATGAGTGGTCAGCTAAAGGACAGAGTGAGTAGAATCTGTTTTCCAGATAAGACTACCTTCCATTTCGTGATCAAGCCTCCAACTTTGCCCTCACACAGTTTGAACGTTAGTATAAAAGGCTTCCAGAGACATAAGCTATGCATTATGATGATCCCCTTATTGTCGGCAATACTAATAATATTTCTGTTTGACTAAAGTCTCCATCTCTCCCAAAGGTGATTTAGTATTGTATTAAATAGGGAGATTTCCAAAACAGCTTCATTTCATTATTCAACAACTTCATTCTTTCCTTTCTTCCTCCATTATTTCATTTATTCCTCGCCTGTATATTTACATTGGTCGTCTCAAAGTTCAAAGGTCACATGTACATTATACGTGGTACAACATACAGTGAAATGCTTTTCAGAATACACTGAGGTCAGAGCACAGGGTCAGCCAGAACGAACGGCACCCCTGGAGCAAGTGAGGTTAAGGGTCTTGCTCAAGGACCCAATGATGGTAGCATGTCTGGAGCGGGGCTCAAACCCCCGATCCTCCGATCACTGACTCAGAGCCTTATCCACTGAGCCACCATCACCCTTTAATTGCTTCTTTCAATATTTTTACTTTAAGTTGTTTTTTTTAAATACAGTACTTCGCAACAGGTAAAGAGAAGGGTTAGGCTCAAACTCGGAAGTGAGGCGCTACGCTCGCAGCGTAAACTGGAAGTGAACAGTCTAGAACTCCGGCGGCGGATCTTAGAGGAGACGGGGTTTGGGCCGCTGTTACGTTCGTATATTGGAATTTTTTTTCGTAAACAGGGGCACATTTTTTGACGAGCTGCAATTCGTAAACTGAATTTTACGTATTCCGGGGCGTTCGTATACCGAGGTTCCACTGTACATTTAAAAAAATACATTTAAAAATATTTGTTCTTTTAATACAAAACTTGTTTCACCTGTTTCATTTTTTTGTTTACAACCCTTAATCTTTGCCTATACCATTCTTTCCTAGCATAGTTTTTTCCTTCCTTCCATCCTTTGTATCATTTCAGATATCACCTAAGACATAATTTCATTATATTGATTTATACGATTCATTTTCTTTGTTAATAATTATTTTGTGGTGCTAGGATAAAAAAGCAATAATATTCTTGATGCAGAACCCCATGTCTGTGTGTGTTGACGCTCACACACACACACAACACTGCAGCTCTTGTGACCACACACTTGCACAGAATGTTCATGATAAAGGCTTTGAATTGTTGGCCAGAGCAGGGCTTGAATTGCAAACTATTGAGGGCCACTGGCAGCTTTGTTAGATCTTGCATGGGGAACCTTTGATCACCCATAAGCCCCCCACTCTCCTTTCTCACAGCTCTTTCAGGCTTCCTGTACAACATGGTGGCAATAGCACTAATCTTGATTCACGTCCACATCAGGTTCACTTTGAAGATCCTCAGCATGCCTGTGATATTAATCTGATTTGATGTTCATTTCTAAAGGATCCTCTTTCCTACCCGCACCTTTCACTTGAGACACCACCATCCCGACAACAATGAATCTGCCTGTTTCACATCCAAAGTAAATCAACCGTTAAAAAAAGACTTGGGTATTCCAAAGTCAAGCACAACATTTCCGATGACTAATTAGTTTGTAATGTGATCCTTTAGCACTTGGAAACAAGGGACAATACAAAGATTTCAATTCATTCATTCATTCCTTATCTAGCACTTATCCTGTTCAGGGTCGTGGGGGTGCTGGAGTGTATCCCAGCTAACTTTGGGAGTGCGACGGGGTACACCGTGTACAATCAGCAGTTAATCTCAGGGCTAACAATTAGAGACAGACAACCATTCAATACAATACATATTGTGAATCATATAATTCACTCGTATGGACAATGTAGAGCAGCCGTTTCATCTATGCCTAATCGCATGTGTTTGGAGGCAGGAGAAAACCGGAGTACCCAGGGAAAACCCACGCAAGCACAGGGAGAACATGCAAACTCCACACAGAAAGACCCTGGGTGGGATTCGAACCCATTACCTTCTTGCTGTGAGCAGGAATGCTAACCACTCTGCTACTTTGCGCGTGATTTTATTTATTTATTAGTAAAGAAATAATCATTTTTAAAAAAAACAGATATGTAGATTTAGGTCACAAAGATCAAACCATTAACAAGAAAATCTTGAAAAACTGGCTGTGACAATATAAAACCAACCGCAAAAGGAAATCTGTCTTCTGAGTGAAGTAAGTGAAATATCTAAATGGATTAGATAACATTTAGATAAGATAAGATAAGATAAGATATCTAATTTAAATATATTTTGGAACACACTGAGCATGTCCTTTTTAAATCTTTCATTGAGGATTTACTCAGGATTCGTCAGCCACCCAGAACTGCATTCCAAGAATACAAAGTAAACTTGTAAGATAAAACGGCTTTACTATGTCGCCAAAGTGTTAATTATTTTATTGTGTTAGTTAAAGGGTGTAAAACGGTTGACTCATCTTTTAAGACAATTTTCCTTTTCCTTCATCCTAGACGTTTTTAGTTTGGCAGGTTTAGCTGTTTTATACAATAAATTATTTATATCTTGGTTTCTGTTCTTTCACTGGTTCTAAAGATGAAACGAGTGTCTATCATTGCATTGATGTGGAGAAGTGTGTAAAATATTCAAGGTCTGCTGAAGGACAATGTAATAAAAAGGAAACCTAAAGTGGGCTTTACAGTGATGGTGTGGGAAATATAAACTAGGTTTTGCTTGTTCAGAAATTTGTGTCACTACTGAATAATAATGTATATATTAGATCAGAAAATTATTTAATAGTGATATATTTATATTTATGTACTTTTGTACAAGAAACAGTCCATTTATCATGTTTTAAAGGGCACATTGCAGACGTTGCAGGCCTCTGTAGCAGTGGACTGATAATGCACTGGCATTTTTGTGCCGTTTCTGGGTGTTGCCTTCCTCTAGAGTCAATTGTAAGAATTTCCTGTTGAAATCTGGGTCCTGAGTACTAGAAAAGAGACCGGTATGACGCTATAAAAATTACCATTAACTCAAGTATGCAGGATGAATTATGTGAAAGGTAACTGTGAACTATGTGTGGCATATGTGAAACAGTTCTTTAGTGCGTGGGAATAAGATACACTTCCTAAATAAGTACAGTGGACCTGTTTAGGAAGTACTTAATTCAATCTACAGAGTACGATATTAAATAGAACAGTTTTGCTTATAAGGGTGGCACGGTGGCGGAGTGGTTAGCACTTGTGCCTCACAGCAAGAACTTCATGGGTTTGATTCCCCACCCAGAGTGTTTCTGTGTGGAGTTTGCATCTGTGCTTGCGCGGGTTTTCTCCCGGTGCTCCGGTTTCCTCCTGCCTCCAAACACATGTGATTGGGCATAGGTGAATTGATATCTCTAAATTGTTCATAGGAGTGAATGTAAGTGTAACATACTCGCAGACACAGATGTAATAGGATCCATTTGCAGGAGGTCTTCATTTACACACGATAAATCCAATGGAGCATGTGGGTCAGGAAATCCAAATACATATTAATATGAGTATATAAATTTATACTAAGATATATCTTGTTTAACGTAGTGGGTTCGGCCAACGATTAAATATAAAACCACAAGCGTTCCTTCTCCCTGGAAGTGAGAAATAACTGGTAATAGAGCAATTTGATAGTCTCTAATGCTAGTAAGGAGAAGCGTTTCACATAATCCTGCATGGTTTCTCTGCATGCATTTCTGTCATGTGTTCTTTACAGCTGAGTAACGCCAGTGTTCTACAAAGAAATGGACTGATCTGGGTTCATTGTGCATCTGCAAACGTTTAGTTGAATAAGAACATACGGTACATAAGATTTGCAAATATTTTGAATCGCTTTAAACTGAAGAAAAAGAGGTGGTATAATAGGTAGGTAGTATAAAAGTAAGAAAACCAACAAGCAGGAAAGATTCATTGCTGTATGCTTGGTGAGTGTGATTTATTATAATGAGATATCCCACAAGTTTGCATTAGTCCATAACACTCAGTCAATACGGATAGATGGAAGAAGCTGTTAACATCACTACCTAGATCTGAACAAACTCATCAGTCATCCATCCATGAGTTCACATTTATATGTCAAGGTAATTACACTCACAATAAAAAAACACAATAAAAACCCATGCAGCCCCACAGATATCAGACTGGTTTTATCCTGATTATTATATCCTGATTTTAATCCACCTTCAAAACAAACTATTTTTATTCAGCGGCGTATTTGACTGATTGTAATTCTCAAGCCTTATAAAAAGTCATTTGGACAACATTCACACTCATTTTTTCTATTGCTGAGAATAACAAACCTTTCAAATTCCAAAAAAAGACCAATATGGATATCACATTGAGCACCGATAGACCAATGTCAAATCTTCCTTTTATAGGCAGGATTATTGAAAGGGTTGTTTTTATTCTACAATTACTACATTACCTCGAATGGATACCTGGACAATTTTTAATATTGTTTCCGACCGTATCACAGCACAGAGACAGCTTTCATAAAGATAATAAATGATATTCCCTTAAATTCTGATTCTGGCAAAATATCAGTGATGTTACTACTAGATCTCAGTGCGTGTTTGACACTGTCTATCATAGCATACCTTTAGAGAGACTGGAGGACTAAGTCAGGCATTCAGGGATGGCACTCAATTATTTCAAGTCATACCTAGAAGGAAGAGGTTACTATGTGAGTATAGGAGGCCATAAGTCTAATAGGACATCCATGACATGCGGCGTGCCACAAGGCTCAATTCTTACACCACGCCTGTTCAGTCTGAATATGCTCCGATTAAGTCGAATAATGAGAACAAATCAAATTGGACCTGAGTAAGGAAACTTATAAGATTGATGTGCTCTTATTTCATGGTAGAATGGTAGATTATTATATTTCATTATTCTCAGGGATGGAGAACAGTGTGGAAAAAGTCACTCACTTAATGAGGAGGACTGTTACAGAAGGATTTATGTATTTTGAAGTAAGTTCGATCAAAATGTTTGAAACAAGTATTTGAACTATTTGCTGGCTGACCTTTGCAGAACAAATATCACATCCTGTGGGAATGTGCTTCTGATGTATGGATGTAAGGGGTTTAAAGATGCTTCCTGTCGCACTGAGCGTAGAAACGGCAGTCACTGTGTGCATAAAGCACACAGCAGTCCTCGGAGGATGACATATGAGCACATATTTTATCTTCTGTGCTTTGTCCATTCGTTTTGGCAACAGCTACTGTTTTTGCTTGCTTTGGCTGGAGCCGAGTTTGATGTGCCTTTGTGCTGAAGGATGATGTCAGTGAGGTTAGTGGGAACACCTGCTTGATTACGCACTGAGCTGTGGCATGAAGGCAAAGTGGTCGGGAGACCCAATTCTGAGAGTCCATCTAATGTGTATATCCCAAAAAAAGAGGCAGTGTGTTTCCTTTGCTTTGTGGATCTGCCTAGATAATCTGATCATTCTTTCTCACTATCAGGCTAGCTATACTTGAGGGTCACTGCCTTCGTTGCAACAGGAAACACCCTCCATTGTTCCTGCTGGGTGGCGCTAATATATATGATAGAAGGTTATGATGAGTCATGAGGGGTTTATTTGTCGACCACTCAAAATATTAATGTCTATAGACATAGTTGGCGCTTAGCCAAGTGTACTCATGAAATGCAGATACTTGTTCATACACAATTTTCTTTTCTATTAGTTATGAGTAATAGCAAACGAAGTAATGGCTCTGTTAAAGAAAAGGGTTGAGGATGTCTTACAATGTAATGAATTCTTGAGTTGAATATTTTTTTTTGTGTAATGTCTTTAATCATCATCACATGCGCCCATATTACACAGTTTATGATTTTTCTAAATTCCCTGCACCTACATCTACCCATCTACTATGACTATTTTGGGGTTTCCTGTAAAAGGTTGATAACAGCAGACCTTTTTACAGTCCCAGCTGTTCAAGGAAAACAAGTCTAGCACCACCTTTGCTTAGGTACGTTATCCCGACTCAGCCAAATCCGTTCTGTCATCTTTCTGGAATCCAACGTCCCGCCTGAAGCAGTTTTCTCACCTGCAGTGCACGGAATCACAAATCTTTATAGGGTGTAACCTAAAAAACCTGATCCAAGTGTAAGATATCATTTTAAATGTAACATTTTCCAAACCGATTTTGTTTAAGGGAATTTTTTTACAGTTTTACTGCAATATTAACCCATGTAGATGAGGTTTCCCTGTGTTAATACATTTCACACACTGAATTCTCACACAGAATATAAGTGATTATGTTATAAACCATAATAAGCATTTTAGATACCATACCAATGTCAATGTGTTGAAATCAAATGATGGATTATGTATGGCTATTTGCATGTAGTGTATTTTTCTTGTGAAATATAATAGCATTATTGTCTCATGTGAGATTTAATTTGTTATTGTTAATTAATTTTAAAGTGCTCTATATGGTCACAAACATACAAATGACTTACGGCTATTTCATTTGATTTGATTTAGATATCAGCCACTAAGAGCTCTTTCCAACCATCCAGCACTTTGAAGCCCAACATATTGGGTGTGTACATCATTATAAGTTTAGCATAGCATCGTTATGCACAATAGTTTAATAAATATAATTAAAATATAAATAAATAAACTGGGATGGCAAACACATGTGATTGGGCATAGGTGAACTGGCTACTCTAAATTGTCCATAGGAGTGAATGTAAGTGTAACGTACTCGCAGACACAGATGTATAGGATCCATTTGCAGGAGGTCTTCATTTACACACGGCAAATCCAATGGAGCATGTGGGTCAGGAAATCTAAATACATATTCAAAGGACTGGGTTAGAGCCAGTACAACTAGTAAAACAACGGCTAGCAAAACAAAGACTGGAGTAGCTACAAACAAAACGGCTAGCATAATTAAGGCTAGCAAAACAAACACTAAGGTTTGCAGAGCACAGACAGAACTGATCATGTTTACACAAAACATAGACGGTATTTAAACAGGACAGGGGATAAACAAGGACTTACACTGGGGATGGCAAAACAATACATCACAAGTGAGTGAGGTTAGGCATACTGCTTATATAGTCCGTGACCCGGAAGTGACGCGCACGAAACCGGAAAGTGACGTCCCGAAACCGGAAGTGGGTTTAAAACTCTGCTGACGACTCTCTTGGGTGGGGGGGGGGCGGAGCCTGTGCCAATGTTACAGTGTGTATGGTTGTCTGTCTCTATAAATCTGTCTCTCTCTCTCACACACGAACATGCACACAGACACACACAGACAGTTTGACGTTAATTTGCAATACACAGGTCTTTAAGATTTAAGAAAGCTGTTGTGGAACATATAGTGTTTTGAAAAGTTATTTTAATTTAATGTCTTAATTAGGGAAAATGTCTTAGCGGTACAAACGAGGAAAATATCCACCACTTATGAAAGCGGGGGCATAATAAAAGATGGATGGATTAGTAATAGTAATGTTGTTGTATAATAGTACATATGGTCATACAGTAGTAGTATTATAGTGTCATATATCTCCCCTGTATATTATCAAAAAAATCTAAATTCTAACTTCATCGTGTCAGGATCTTTTTGTTAGTAGAGATAAGCTAAAATAGACTTAATGTAGAACATATTCCAGCCTGGACCGGTTTACACCTAATACAATTGAATAATAGCTGAGAAGAAGATGAAAAAGGACAGCGGCAGCCCCGGGCTATGGGGAAAGTTAAAAAGGTTCTATCACTTTAGTTTAAGAATATAATTTACAATATGAATAGTTAATTTTAGGGTTAGGTTACGAAATAGTTTATACCAAAATCTGCCATTTCAAGCTTAAAGCTTGTATTTCATACTGAGTCATTTGTATTTGTATTATTTCTTTCAACACATACTTATCGAGGTTATATAAGGACAAACTGAAACTGAAATGTAAAACTGAAATAAACAAGAACAGAATTGTATTACCCATTCATTGAAATGCACTGAACTCATCACTTCACCACTTCTTAGACATGCGTGAGTTAAACCCAATTAAAGGCATCCAGGTACAGAATGTACGACTGTGTCGAGCTACAAGCGCTTTGCGTTTACTTTTTTTTTTTTTCACTCTACCTGTATTGAGTGTGTAAGGATAAGAATAAGGAATGTCCTTTTAGCCACATTTTATTAAATGTGCCTCTAAAGGATTTATGGGAAATCCTTACATTCCTCAGACGTGTAACACATAACATTCTTGTTAATACTTTAGTCACTTAATAATTCATAGTAGTTACTGAATAATACGCTTTAAGGAAAATCATTAATAGACACAAGGGTGAGTTGAGTGCGTTAAACGTTTTTTTGTTTTTTTAAAGCACTATGTATTGCTTCTTTCTCATAGCTTACATCTGATCCTGTATTTATCTTCTCAATTCCCTGAAACGTTTTAAGTGTTTTCATCTTTTTTTTTCATTGCCATTGCTTTGCAATTTTTTTATGGACCCATATTCATCATTCAGGACTCTATATGTACAAACTTGATAGAATTTGTAAAAAATTAAATAGGCGCTTATGCTACGGTTGTGTTACACGTTATTTTACATTTTACAATCACGTTTAACAGATTTATATCAATCAGATTTGTGTATTTTCTTGTGTGTAGCCACAAATGTGAGCCACAAAGCAATATCCAATAACACAACCGTTCTATTAAAATAGACGTCTAGGTGTTTAGCCTCTAAAAACACTGATAGTGCAGAACAAAAGATTATACAGCATTGGCTATTTTTTTCAATTATCTATTGAATATTCTTTCCCCTAATCACAGTATTGTAGGTTGGCAAACCAGCACGGTCCTCTCCGCCCTCGGATAATCCGGATAAACACATGCATAATGTTTTACAAAGAGCACACAGTTCAGATTGCTTTTACTATAGCAACCTGCCATACAAGTGCCATTAAACACCACTGGTCACTGTTCAAAGGAATGTCCACAAATTCTTCAGTTCATTTCCAGCCTTACTAGCAAACACTAATACCAGCTAGCTAACTTCTTCTTAGATGTAACTGATTACACATCAGATATCTGCGACCATCACCCTATGTGTATATAACTAATCATACACAGTCAAATAACATATTCAATTCAATTCAATTCAATTTTATTTATAGAGCGCTTTTTACAACACACATTGTCTCAAAGCAGCTTTACA
>JAOUQX010000030.1:19369685-19383048 GCA_028566295.1 Liobagrus marginatus
AGTTATCATAGGTTTTTGGGCTCTAGAACGGATTAACTCTATTTCAATGTATTCTTATGGGAAAATTCGCTTCTACATCCGATCATTTCTACATCTGAAGTCGGTTGTGGAACGGATTAAGATCGTATGTAGAGGTTCCACTGTAGCTACATTCGCAGTTTGAGCTCTCTCCAGTTTAGCTAGAAGGTTATGTTAGAACTTCAACAAATCTTCAACAGCATCATTAGCCCCAAGGCATTAAGTGCATGTAAGGTTTCACTTAATTTATAGGGGAAAGGGGGGGGGGGGTTCATTCTTATTATGCAAAAAAACAAAGTTGATTTCCTTCCGATAGTCAATGATAGTCAAACAGAACAGAAGTGCCTTGAGACACAATATGCAGAGCTAAAGTAAAATGTGAAATTCCTCAATCATGTCTATACATTTAACGAAAATGATATGCTCATCTTGCAGGTCTCTTCATGTCTTTCATTCAGGTCATGTGACCAGTTCTGGGCTCAGTGAATCAAAATCAATTAAACAAGTATTCTGCTTGCATCAACATGACTTAGATAAATATAAAAGCATTAACCCTTTATTGTGACAGTCAATTGTTAGAAAATGACCTAAATTCTTAAAGTAGAAACTATGATTTTGAAGAGCATTTTAGTGTCTCTCTCCCCTCCCCCTAACCCAATTTAACCCCTGAGTGAGTGATCTGTGGTCGGGCTGAGATCAAGTACACACACATTGGAAGGCGTTTGCGTTTCCTCTAAGGTTTGTGAAACGCTGAATGAAACGTTATTGACAAACGTAAACTGGCGTGAATTTATTTCGTGTGCAGGTTGGTTCTATAAAAAAAAAAAAGAAAAAGAAAAAAAGATACCATTTACGGGCTTTGTTGTTGTAATGTCAAATGGTTTGGTAAAAGGAAAGCATGTGTTCTTGTTCTCAAACCAGTGATAACTCTACTGAGACCCTATTATCTAAATATAGTAATACGTTTTGCTGAGTCACTCGTCAACAAACAGACGCGAGTTTAGGACAGATAAACTCTTAAACTAGCAGGACGCGATCTGTAGCTTATGTTACCAAGTTTAGCGGCTCGTGCGACCCAAAAAATACATGGTGCATTGCCTAAGTCTCACTAGCTAACGAGCTAAGCGTCAGTTAGCTCTTTCAGAAATAACAGCGCCACTAAATAAAAACACAGCCAAGCTTACCTAACAACTGCGTCGCTTGTCCATGCAACAAGAGCCAGGAGCAGCAAACAACCAAGCTTCATTTTTGTAAGCCGTTAGGAGAGCTACACAAAAAACACAACGCAGATAAAATGTGTTTACCGGCAACAAACTGCTTTAAAGACAAAACGCCTCGGTCACTTGACTGCAGTGACGCCACGGTCACGTGACCACGATCACGCGATCTGGGGTGTTCACGCTCGCGATTGTCAGTGTTACACAATTAAGGTGCTCAGTCTACTAGAAAAGTTTAATTAATCATGCTGTCCAAAGGAGTTTAATTATATTCTATATAATTAATATTCTATATAATTATGCCCATACTGACCCCCCTGACACACACACACACACACACACACAATTGTTATAATTAATATCACGCGTTAATCAATACTATGTCTAAAACTAGCCCAAACGTTCCATGCAACCAAACTGTATAAGCTAAATAATAAGTTAAAGTAAAAATATTCATGGATTGTCATTGCCAATGAACACAGATAACAGAATTTGCACATAGGCCTAATATGTATACAAACGTGTGTGTGTGTGTGCGCGCGCGCGTGCCTGCGTGCGAGAGAGAGAGAGAGAACCCCAGTGTAAATGTATTGTATAAGTCCTTTGTAACGTTTTAGGTAGGCAGAGAGATTACCTCAGCAAACAAAAAAAATCTTATTTTCTTTCAGGAGTGTTAGAGCCAACTGACCTAAAGATTAAAAAAAAAAACAGGACAAGGTGGATGGGTTCCTCCACCTGAGAGTTATTCGCATGTTCCTTTTTGTAAACTATGATTATCCACTGACTTACACTTCTCCATTTCACATAAATATGAGTATAAGAAGTATAAGAAGATCAAAAAGAAGAATTTCTGCGGAATATGAGCACATATACATCATTATACTTTATTTATCACCAGGGGAAATTGGGTAGTTTTAACATATCCTATCTTATTAGGAAGCTGAGGTCAGAGGGAGCATGTAGGGCCCCTGGGGTTAAGGGACTTGCTCAAGGGCCCATTGATGGTGAATTGCATGTTCCAAGGCTTGAACCCCGACCCACTGGTCACTTACCCAGAGCCTTAACCATAGACCCACCACATTACCCAAATAAAATATTGAAAATATTTAGAGATTAGCATAGAGAAGCCATGTCCATCTCTTTGGAATGAATAAAAAGAAAGTTTTGCGGATTATTAAGATTAATACAATGATGAATAATTTGACATCAGTTCAGTCAAGATTTACCAAAAAGCTTCAACCCGAAGCTTTTTAACGTATGTGATGAACTTTATTTTCTATGGTAAGAGTATGTGCATGGTTTTGTTTGCACAAACACACGATCAGTCTTAACCCTGTTAAAAATCATAAATGGCTGCTTGTCTGATGGCAGCTCTTTTTAAATAGCTAATATAATATTTGTTATTTTTGTAAGTCAGTGTTAAACGGACTATAAGAAAAAAATAGCACAATTAAACAAATACCAGTCCAAAGTATTTGAACAAAAACAGTGACTGAACCTGGCAACCCAAGTCTCACACACTACGGGTTTGGCGAGAGTCAAACCCGGTCGCTGTGAACAGAGCTGGTTTTTACAAGACTAAAACATAGAAAATAAAAACATTTGAACAACTGACGAGGAATTAAAAAAGCATGCTACAGACATTTTAGAAATATCCCAAATAAATATGGCACCTTGTATAAAATGCATTTCCAATGGCACCTTTACCCCTAACATCAACTGTAGCTCTTTGTATTTTTTTTTAGTATTGTGCTGCTGCCATATGATTGGCTGTTTAGAAAACTTCATGAATGTAAAAGTGTAATAAAGTCTATAATAATAATAAGTCTAATAAAGTGGGCAAGGAGTGTATAGCAGGTTAGAATGTTTGAGAAGAAGTGAGTGAGTTTAATAAAAACAGCCCAACAAGAACTCCCTCTCTGGCAGACTTCGGCTTATCCACACTGTAATCTCATGCGCTTCTGCAATGAGCCACTAGGTGGGGCTGTGCGCTTGGTAACGGAGTGACTCATTAGCTTCATGGTGACTTAATGTCTGTTATTAGTCAGTAAAAACCAAAGGTAGATTTGTTTCCTGATCTGTTTTAGTTAGATTACTGAACACTGATTAATTTTATATACCAAAATGACCCTGACAGTAATTCAGACTACACAAAAAAAATCATAGATTTATATTTCTATATGCTATCTATAACCTATATTTCTTAGCATTTTTTGGAAGCTTCAGTATCCAAACTATCTGTGTCAAGGTACAGTGATAATGTTTGTATCATTTTTTAAAGAGTAAACAGGTTTCTTAGCAACCTGTGAACACCTAACCTAAGAAAAAAATATGATATGATATTTAATTAATCAACTTTTTTTTAATTGTTGAATGTCTGAGGAATAAGACCCTTGTAAGTAAAAAAAAACATTGTGGTAAATCCACAGCTATGGCTGGCTGTGTTCATTAATTAATAATTATTCACCTATTACAGCACACCCAATTATATTGTACCGCTAACTTAATAAGCAAAGGTCTACGGCTCCTAATGCTAGGAGTTACATTAAATATTAATTAAACATAACTGCTGATGCCTTCTCTATCTGCAAAACACTGCAAACTTGGCCTTAGTTGGGATTTGTATGGGATTTGGGCTTGCACACCTGCATCAGAGTGAAGATGAAATTTAGAAGTACAGCATATGATGCATTGTGATACAGCAGGCCAGCCAGCATTAAAGCTTATATTTTCGACTGAATAATGAGGGCTGTGTTAACAAAGGTGATTATTTTTATTTTAAATTACACCACAGGGCTGTGAAATGGCAAAAATCTGTTTGGTCACCAAAATTGTTGATACATTTTCTATAACAGCAGCTCTGGCAATAATTTCAGGCTTACACAGATAAAATGATAGTGGTGAGAAAAGTCATTGTGACACCAGTCACCGCTGAATATATGTGTTCCCATGATTAGCTTTTTACAGTTTCACACATCTTTACATACTGATAGGCCTGGATTTTTAGATCAACACCAACACGGTTGTTACTCCTGATTGTAAAACTGTACATAGTTTGTTAGAACAACATAAAATGACCTTAAAAGCTTTTTAGTGTGTTTACAACACTGGGGGTTCTGTGCCAACATGTATGTTTTGCTAATGACAAGTGAATGGGTATAAAAGGCCATAATTCATCACACCTCACACACACTGCAAAGTGCCATGCAGGGTTAGAATAATGGAGAACAAGAAAGGTGTATTGTGTGTATTAATAGCATTTTTATGTGTGTCTGTAATAGGATTTACATGAGATAACTCTAGTGTGTATTAATGAATAGTGTTTAACTGTAAAACTAAACTGTTTAACTAAAATAAAGTTAGGTTTCTGCCAAAATGGTATATGTATATCATGTATAGAATGCTTACTAGCAATATATAGTAGATATCGTATATTTTTACTGAACCTATTGCAAATATTTTTATGCCCCCCCCCCCTTCCCAAACGTTCAGGCAATCACCGAAGAATTTCACTGTATGTTGTACTAGTATAATGTGCATGTGACCAATAAAGTTGAACTTGAACTTGAAATGGTGTTATAGTTCCAAAAAACATTAATTCTATGAGAGGGCTATAATTTGGGACGACTTCTTTTAAAGGAAATAAACGAAAGTCTCAAAGTGCACACTGATCTTTTTGGCCACTTTTATGATCCATATAAAGATTTTACACACGGCTGCTGTTTTGCCACTGAAGTGAAAAGTAAGCAATCCTATTTCTCGTGTCACATGATTAGGCCTAAGCGCTGGCTTAGTGCGCTTTTCAGTTCACTAACTTTCAAGTCACCTGATTTGTTCAGAAATAGACATTAAGCTACCATTAAAGTTAACCCCGATAAATAAGCAGTATGGAATGTGTAGGCTTGTATTAACAGAGAACATGAGTCATGAGTGCTGTCATTATTACAATATTCATTCATTTGTTCATCCATCTTCTGTAACTGCTTTATCATCATCTGGGTTATGGTGGATCTGTATCCTGCATGAAGACTTCAGGCATTTCTTGTAATCTTACTAAAGAATGCCTGAGGTAGTGTAGTTAGTTCTACTGGCAGAAAGGAACTAAATCAGCTGTAAAACAAATACAATTGTATAAGCATCCAAAAAATGTTCAATATTTTCTTTTATTTGTGAACAGCTCATTTGAAGAAATCTAAGAGAACATTCCCTGTATTCAAGATAGTAATAACGAGTAATAAGTAATAAGATCATATTTGCAGTGAAGGCATGAGGCACAGCCCTGTTGTTCCTGTTGTCTTTATGACTAACATCTAAATCAGCTCATCAGCTGATGGTCACGGCCTTCACAAGTTGGATCAGGTGTTTAAAAATTAGGTTACTGCTTTTTTAGTCAGTACTAAAGCTACTTACACCTAACCCTAACGTATAATGAAGTACCATGTGCACTAAAAGTGATCAAAGGAGAAGGTGTCGGTGGGTGTATAGAAATATTCTATTAATAAAAAGGGCACCTTGTAAGTCCTTAAGCTTATGTTTATTTGACAACTGTGAGCAATAATTTATAACAGCAGTAGTGTAAAGCATTAGCGAAATGTGCAATATTGGCTTAATTTTTATCCTTTATAAAATCCAAAGATTTCTTCTACAACATGAACATTGGACATTTTTGCATATTCACAAACTATTTACATACACATGCCACACCGTAGGCAAAAAAGACATTTGAGGCAAAGAGGCTATAATGGGGGCCTATAACATGTGTTCTAGGCAAAAGTAAATGGCAAATTTAGCTTGAATACACATACATATGCTCACATTGGCTGGAAAGCTATTTAAATCTGCTCATTTCTCATTCTTTCATATTTCCACCGGTGCCCAGGTATTCTGCATTTTCTTTAGTGTTTGTGTAGCGATTATATGCATTACACATGTTCCAAAAAACTCTTGTGCCACTAATTAGCTCAGAAATCTATTAACAAACAGCATGGTATATGCACAATGTAAATTTGATTGTTGTAATAACATCTGGATCAGTGTTGATTGTTGATGGATGAACTAATGTTACTATAATATACTGGGATTAATGGCAGTATGAACCGAGGCAAAACATGTCTTTGCCCTAATCACTTAAGAGTACTACTAAATTTATATAAGCATTTCAGTAATATTTTGTAAAAGCATTTGCTGTATAACAGAGCTTTCAGGATTGAACTGAAATGTATGTAGCTATACAGGAAGCTAATATAGTTTATTCCAATATTTCTACAAGCCTCAGACCGGCCTTTAAATCATGAGAATTTCTTTAAGAAAATATATACTGTATATATAAATTACAGGCAGAATACAAAGGGTAATGGATTAATACTGTGTGAGAAGAGTTTTAGAGGAACAAAGAAGGCATCAACAAGTGCACTTTACCTCGCAGATCTACTTTTATCCGAATATTTACAAACGTTTATTATCGACAGAAAACAGATTACATTCAATATCAAAGTTCCACAAAGTGCTAACATATCTGGAGATGCATGTTCTATACAGTAGCTCTCCACATACTGGGATGTTATATAACATGGGGGCCACATGGACCACTCCGGATTTATGTGCTAGGCTAAATGAGACTTTCATCAAAGAATCCTCATAGGAAAGTATGAGTCCCTAAAGCAAACTGTCTAGAAAATTGTCCTGAAGCAGTCATTTCATATTAGAGGGTGTCCCGATCTTGTCATATCACAAACACATTTGGAATGCTAAGCCAAAGTATCCATCCAGAGTGTAATTTTACACTTCACTTGACCTCGGGTTCAAATTTTGTAATAAGGGAAAGAGATACTACTAACAGCAAAGTAAGTCTAAGGACTCGCAAGGCTACCCACAAGTTCTGCCTGACTAAAAATGAAAACTACTTTAATCCTAATAAAGATTATTCAGCTCACTGCACTGCCCCTACCAGAGGAGCATCTGTAGGAATAAAATCTGGCTCTCAATTCGAAAGTCATTTGAGGTATTTAAGTAACTCTCTCAAGCAGTAAAGATTAAACCATGAAATCAGGATCTCACTATCAATGGCAAATCCTGCAGGCTAAATTCAAACAAAAAAGTTTCTAAAAGTACTGCATCAGGCGTTTCATCTTGCTTGAGGTCACGGTCATACAATACATCCAAGATGCCAATAGAAATCCAAATCAATAAGAGGTACAGCAGGTTAGTCAGCGATCAGTTCAACAGTATTGCACATTTACTAAGTTTCCTCAGCAAATAAGAAAAAAAAAATCAGTTTCTACTGATACCTTTCTCCAAATAGAACTCTGCTATAGCCATTAATAACCGACTGTATGCTGTTGTCAGTCAGTGTCCATTCCAGTGTCAGCATTCAGTGCAAACGGCACGAGGATTTGTTCTAATGTCCCCATCGCAATGGCCCGACACAAAGACCTGTTTAAAACCCTGTTTTGCACATTCTTTCGACTGCAAATTAAAGACTAACAAATAACTGTATTTATTGGTAAATCCATAGAAACACTACAGGCCACAGAGTACTGAATGATGATTAAATTAAGGAATAGATAAACACACAATCGCACAAGCCAACAAGAGAGCGCAAAAAAAGTCCATTGTTCCGAGATTACATTTTAGCCTGTAGTGCTTGTTTCTTTCATTTGGGTCTGGTCCTCGTTTAGTTCGGGGTCTGAGTTCTGTTCGTCGTCGGTAGGTGAAGATGCACCTACCCTGTTGCACTGGTTCTCCTCGTTAGGGGGAGAAAGGCAGTCTTTTTCTACTGAAGGTGGCCCGAATCTTAGGCTTTTCTCCAGAGACCCTCCGGAGGAAGCAGCAGCAGCAGCAGCGGCGGTTGAAGTGTGCGCCGTGATGCCGGGGTAGAGCCACGGAAACGGCCCGCTCAGTGCTGGGTATACTAACTTCTCTAGACTGCTCTTGTCGAAAAAAGGCATGTAGGACCCAGCTGCCGATGGGTTTATGAAGTAAAAGGGCATGCAAAACGGAGTCTGTTGCCCCACTCCAGCCATTCCCATCAGCGAGTTCATGAACGCAAAGTTTGGCTGCTCCACACTTCCTGCGCCGCTGTTCTCGTTCCAGCTCATTTTGGGCTTTTTGGCGACACGCTCATCCCCGAACTCTTGCTTTATTTTAACTCCACCGACTGCTTTATCGGCTCTCGCATCGCTTTTGTCGGCCTCCCCACCGTATCCGCTATCGGTGTCCGTGTCGTTTTCGTTAGCCTCAGGATTCTGAGTCCTCTGGATGACAGGAACGCAGTTGGCCTGCCCGTCCCTCTCTTGTGTGCCTAACTGTGGCTGAACGAGTCGTGCCAAAACTTTCTGCAAATGTTCGATGAGCTGTGTGCACCTTTGCTCACAGCTGGTCCACTTCTCTACCGTGCTTAGGTACTTCAGGACCTCTTTAGCACATGCTTGAAATCCGGAGTGGAACGCGTCCAAGTCTGCTCGGATGGAGGACTTCAGCGTACGGTCCCCTGATCAGACAGAGAGGACAGACAGCGATCTAAGATTCAGGTTCGTACCATGCGCAAATACTTTCCAACCAAAGTCACATGGCATGCTTTGACGTTAGCTAATCTAAACGTTACTAGAAGGGTATGTGTGAAGTGACTTACCGTTCTGCAGTGCCAGGATCTTCTGGTGCTGCTGCTCAGTGACGGCCGTCAAAGCATTCAGGTGTTTCAGAGTTAACTCCAACACAACCGCCTTTTCCAAGTGACCCAGCGTCTACAGAGAACAGATATTACACTAAATATAACAATATACGCGTGTCATTTGTTAATAAAGTTAACATTGTCATCAAGGTCGCAGACCATGAACTAAAGTACTGTAATCATGGTTCGATTGTATACCGTTAGCTTAAGGTGCTCTGGTAATAAGTCTTTTAATTGTCCAATACATTCATTAATCCGATCCCTCCTCTTCTTCTCGATGAGTCTGTGCGGTAACTTATACGCGTCCTGCTTTAAATAAAACACAAGTGGACATGGGAAAGTTATACGGCAATTAATACACACAGTCTGTAAAACATAACATAATAAACTGTCTCGGTTAAATAAAGATGATTTACGGTCTACAGGCTGATAACAAAAGCGCAGAAATAGCTCTTACCTTTCCTTCCTCCCGTTTCATTGCTCTTTTTGACTTGCACATATAAAGAGACGAATAATCGACCCTAAAAAGGCAACGTCACATTTATTATAAAGCGAACCATTCATGTCACAATCATGCAACTACAAATTGTGTTTTGCGATTTAAAAAAAAATAGAAAAAAGAAAAAAAGGCAGCATTACCCCATAAAGTCTGCGTGATCGAGGAACGCTCTGTCCTGCATTCGCGATATTCTTTCATCCATAACTTTTCACCTTCTTTCATCCGCTTCTTTGGCAGAAGTGTGTGTGTAATTCCGAGTCGACGGAAAGTGCTAGGAGAGTAAAGACACAGAGAGAGAGAGAGAGAGAGAGAGAGAGAGAGCTCGAGAAGAGGAGCGCGCACGCCGTGGGTTATGTACGGTAGCACAGCGCTTCAGAATGACGCCGAGCTCAGCGCGAACTGCCACTATGCGCGGGAACCAGAGCGTGCGTGCGTGCGTGCGTGCGCGCGCCACCGCCGGAACTGCTTCGAGCTCACGTGTAAACGGCACCCGCTCGAAAAGTCTGCTCGCTAATTAGCGACCTCTCTCGAGACCCCGCGCCGCCGCAGAAAGCCGTCTACAGCCCGTGCAACCAATCAGAGACAGCTGTCTGACACGCAGATGACGACACGGTGATGGCTATTCATAAACAGATAGCGCAGATTAAGGAGCGTTTTAAACTTTAATACTAAACGTACATGGCCCGGAAGCCAATTTGCATCTTACTGATAGATTTAGAAAAAGAAATAAACAATACCGTCGGATGAGCCTGCGTTAGGAAAACCGATCGTCTACACCCGATGAGGCGCGCGCACTCAGGGATCTCGTGCTGCGTGCTTTAACACGTGCGCTATGACTCCTGTAGTGCACTCACACTAATGGAGGCTGTTCCCTGCAGGTGCAACCTCACTTGCCCCCGTGTAAACCTGTAGGCATACTCCCATAACATGATTTAGTATGTTTTAAAACCATTTTGGAATAAGGTTTAGCATGACCTATTATTTTTTTTTCCAAACCTGACACCATCTTTTTTTGTTCAGCAATGAAAGAAAAGCTCCACACTGAAATGAAAAGGTTAAATTGAGATTGAATTTAAAATTAAATTGAGGTTAAATATGATTCTACTGAATTCTGTTAATGATTCTGACTGATTCTGGCGCTAATTCGTTAGGGCAGAATTTTAATTCTTTGAGGAAGGTAATAATGGTCGTGAACTGTGCTGACGTCACATTGGCATATGTCTAGCACAGTAACAATAATGATTATTATGAGAAAAAAAAAAAACATTTTAACGACCTCAAACAAAAGTGATCATTGGAAGGTATTACTAAATGCAAAAAAAAAGCAAGAGCTGCTTTTCACACTCATTCGCTCACACAGCATCCTATTGATAAGATATCCAGTGTAAACTATATGGCCAGAATTATTGGGACAGCTGAGCATCACATCCATGTGTTTGAACATCCTATTCCAGAGTTATTCCAACTATGACTATAATAACCTCCAGATTTCTAAAAAAAAAAATAAAGAAAGAAAAATTCTAGTTTCAATAGATTGTGTTGTGTCTGAGTTCAGGCACTGATTTCGGGTGAGGAAGATGAGCGAGATTAAGGTCAGCGCTCTTCATATTCTAAACAACTGTGTGCTTCCAACATCGTGATAACAACTTGTTTCAGACTCAGTATATAGTAAGATGGTAAGGTGTCTACAAACTTTTGGCCATATAGTGATGTCAGTAGAGGAGATAGCAAATGCTCAAAGCAAACTCCCAGAATGCAGTGCATTGACACAGCTACACTGAGTTAATGTATAGACTCAGCTCAGTCAGTGATCTATGAAATGGCAACCTTGATGTAAGTGTTAGCAGGATTGACAAAGCTTTGAGACCGCTTAGGGCAGATAGTCAGACAGCATTGTTCTGATCAAGTGATAATATGATTGTATTTTTAAATTATTGGACTTCCAGAGAGCTTGAGAGCAAAACATTTTCGTCGTATGCTGTTTTGGAAAATTGCCAATATGTAAACATTGTTTTCCAGCAACAGCCAAAATAAACTCTCATTAGGCTTTAGGCTTTAATATTTCTACAAATAGAACACATGATTTCATTCATGCCATAAATATTGCAATGTAGAACTTTGGGTGATGTGCAAATAGTGTGTTCCTTGTATTAACAAGGTATTTCCTTTCTATTTAAAAAAAAAAGTGTTTTAAAAAGACCGTCGTCATACTTAAAAAAAAACAACAACAACGTAATTTAAAATACTAAACAAAATACAGTTTGATGTAAACAGAATTCATTGAATATATGATATGTACATACTACATATAAAACATCTATGCACAGCTTGCTTATACATATATATATATGTGTATAATACACATTCCTGTACACTATTCACAATGCATGCAACATATATACAGTATATATATAGTATCTCTCTATTGCTCTCTCTCTCTCTCTCTCTCTCTCTCTATATATATATATATATATAGATATATGTATATATACACATATATATAACAGTACCTCAAAGAAAGTACTGTATTCCAACACAGTATGATAATAAATAAAGCTTTAATAAAGATTCAGTTGTAACCCCCTCACATGCCTGTAGGTCACATTACATCTCCTTTAGCATCATGTGACACTTTGGGTGTTGTAAACTGTGTACACTTGGCAGGAGTTTGACTTCGCCCAGTGACTGTGATGTGGGATGTTAATGCTAATTATTAACTCGGCACCACTTTCTCGTTTTCTTGTTTCCCAGCTCCGTTTGCTGGTAGACGTCTGCTGTTGTTACTGTAGTCGTGTGTTGGAGTCCCCCCTTTCGATGTTCTCTCCTCTCAATCCCTCCCTCCTTTTCCTCTTCTTCACTGCTTGCTGCTCTATATGTGGCTCTCAGCAGAAATATTTTCCATATTAGTTCAGAGCCCTCATTCATTCCAAATAGCTTCAGCCAAGCAGGCTGGCTTGGAGGGGAGCCCCTGGCAGGGAGGGGAGGAGTAGTGCAGGGCAGAGGGTGGTAAGCAGTACAGAAGTCAGACAGGGAAAGAAAAGAAGAAGGAAAACCGGAGACCAAAAAGAGGAAAAAAGTGGAAGAGAAGAAGGAGGTAAAGAAACAAGGAAAGAACCAAGGAAGGAAGACGAGAGGAAACATGGGGTCAGAAAAGAGTCCAGTGGGGTCTGACAGAGGGCAGAATAAGGCCAAATCTGATCGAGGCGGCCCTGACGCAGAGGAACGCCACACATGCTGCGGCTGCCGCTTCCCGCTTCTCATCGCCCTGCTGCAGCTGTTACTGGGCATCACCATTACAGTTGTGGCCTTCCTCATGACCACCACCAGCTCCTCTCTGCTGGCCAGGGAGACACCTTATTGGGCTGGAATCATTGTAAGCATCTAAACATCCTCTTCCTCAGCTCCCAGCATGCCTTCTCACTGCCAGGGCCCTGCATGAGGCCATGTTAAGGTGCTAATAGCCATGCTGCCATTACTGCAGCTGTACTAACCGTCTCATTATGCATGCGTTACATGCCTAAGCACTTCTGTACTTGTATAGGCTTGTTTTTCCCAAGTCTTCTCCAATTTTTATTTATATATTCACTTCATCCCGGACTACAGGCAATCAGTGTACAGAAACCGGCTCTATCCTGATTTGATTACAAGTTAACAAAGCTACTTTTGCTGTTGTTAAGGATAAGAATCCAGATTCAAGATAGCATTGCACAGTGGTGCAACAAGTAGCATTGCTGCCTCACAGCTCCATGGTTTTTTATATATCTATTATAGATTATTATTATAGACTATTATATATTATTATCTGGAAAATCTTGTGTTACTGTTTTTGCCGTCAGTCCCAAAAATATTGTTGTTGTCTTTAATCATTTCCTGTATGTATGCGGTGTGTGTGTGTGTGTGTGTGTGTGTGTGTGTGTGTGTGTGTGCGTGCGTGCGTGCGTGCGTGCGTGAGTGCGTGCG
>JAOUQX010000030.1:19491059-19506105 GCA_028566295.1 Liobagrus marginatus
AATGAAATGAAATGAAATGAAATGAAATAAAATAAAACCGACGCCAACTTACCCTAAAGTGCTGATAAATCCATTGACGGTACCCTCTGCATACAGAGACACGATATCGCCAATGTGGAGAAAACTCGACCTGTGTTCTGACATGTTCGTACTGTGGAGTAATTCGAGCAGAACAGGCCGGTTTTAGTGCTCGCCGACTTTTGGACCAGTCCACTCCTGCGCGTCTTAATAACCGTGTACCCAAACGTCAGCATGTGCTACAGAAGAGGAAAACATGCCCCTGACACTCAAAAGCCAACCAACAAAAACGTGCTGGTTACTTCTTCTGACGTGATTCTTGAGGTTTGAAACGTCTTCCTGTGAAACAGACAAGGCGTTTTTTTCTCTGTAGTCTGGGGGAGGAGACGCACTTTACAGGGTTTAACAGCACACAGCCTCGAACGGGAAATGGAGGAAGTGCTGCTGTTTTCTACCTATTGGTTTTTTCCACCTTTTACAATCATTATTCATTTTTATTTACTTGTGTAAAGTCTTCAACCGTTTGGTTTTAAAATAACATTTCTCTCATCTTTCCTATTTTAGTGACCCCTACCTCCACCCGTTTTCTGTACCATGTATCCTACACTGGGTTGTGGGGCCCAATACCAGAAGCTCAGTGCTTCAAGTCGGCGACGACCTGGATGGGGTTCCAACTCAACACCTGTGTCAATCTCACACAAACACACACACACACACTCACTTTGCAGATTATAAATGCCATGCATGCTTTAGACAAAAGAGCAAATTAAAGTGACCAGACGATACTGATATTCATTTTTACATTTGTAATAATTATAGGCATCTTTGTGTGTGACCAATATCACCATCATGACATTTATTCTGCATCATAGGATGTTTCTTACTATACACATAATCAACAAGGCTAGCTTCATATAAAGGTCCTAAAAATATCCATAAAAAGGAATATTTAGGCCGATGAAAGTTTAAGAATTAAATAAATGATATGGCTTATGTTCCCAACTGGACTTATGACACTGTTTTCCTTAAATCAGTGGGTAAATGTTTGTCATACGTGATAAGTAATAACTAAGAAAATAACGAATTTGTAATTTAAAAATCCGCAGAATGGCCTATATGTATCACAGTGTACCCTGATTCCCGTTCATGAACATCACACGCACGCACGCACAGGGCCCAACTAACAACACTAAGGTACGTGCTGCCATCTAGTGCGCAGTAAAATAACTGCAAAGGAACCGTGTGGTTTCCATGATGACGCAATGCATCACTTTGAACCTTGTGGTCTCTTGGTCACGTGGGAACTGTAGAAAGTGGTACTAACTACAATATACAAACATTCATGTAATAGATTTCCAAGGTTTTAACTGTCTAAATGAGCTTATCTCTTCATTTTCGTATTCCTTGGCATTTAGAGGTACTTGTTTAAGATGTAGTATATATATAAAGTTGATTGCTTACTTAGAAAATAAACTCTGAAACAGTTTCTAAGGAGTTGAAAAGATGTTCTCTCTTCCAATGATCAGCGAGAGATTTGGCTATACATCAAAGACAAAATGTCAAAAGATAATTATGAGACTATATATATATCAGCTTTCATTTCCTGATCTTTACAACAAGATGTGTTAAACAATTTAGAATATGAGACCTTTACACTAAATACACCCATTTTCAGGTGATCAATAAAAATAAAAATAAAACATGTTGTCCAGATTTGCCAAGTTATTTTGGATATTTTATACGTTGATAGTTTTGAGTATATACTGTTCATATTTACTTGTAAAGGCTTTATTTGTTGTAAGCCATTTTTAATTTGAGAAAATTGAAAACATTGTGCACATTTATACGGTACCCACCTATGTAAAATAAAGGTACAGCTTTTATATGTAATATTTATATAATTTAGATAGTTGTACTACTTTTATTAGTTTTATTTGTATCATGCGTTTTTATAAATCACTAGAGAAATACAAACAGTATACAGCTTTACTCTTCTACCCAATATACTAGTCTTTATATATATACTGTATATATATTCTACTATAAAGTCAGACACTATCAGGTGTGTTAGAAGATTTAAAGATGGCACTTGATTACTGATGCTTTATTTGGAACAGTCCTGTGGTATCCACTGTATGTCTGTATACATGGTTTACATGTACACATCTGTACACTGTTGTACATTGTTCTCACACATCACATTGTCAAACATTGTCATGCTGCAAGATACTGAATATTGTCTTAGTGTATAAATTGCATAAGGTTCTATCATAATGCATAATTTGTGCACGAACATACTGATTGTTATTAGATTGCATATTCAGATTGTATATACTGGATGTTTTTTTGTATACTGGATATTTAGATTCGGACAGTCTGCGTCTGTCACTATTCCATCACGTGTATGGATGTGAAAGTAAAAAGATTTGAACATATTTGTCCTTTACCTAGTACCAGTTTTGCTAATCTGATCAACTTTGTGACTGTGTACTTTGTAATGTGTGTATAATTTTGGTTGCATTTGAACCAATAAAGAAAGCAACTTCCTAAAATAGATTTATCATGCTGCTAAACAGGATTTACTGGGCCAATTCATTTAAAAACAAGTCATGAGCAACTACCTAACTTACGGTGTGATGCAGCGGAAAGACCCTGGACAATCACAGGGCTAACACTTAAGAGACACAACCAACCACTGCTGTAGATATTTAGAGTAGCCATTTCACATATGCCGCACCACATGTATGGAGGAAACCAGAGTACTCAGAGAAAACCCATGTAAGCACTGGGAGAACATGCAAACACCACTGGCAGGAATCAAACCTTCTTGCTGTGAAGCAGGACTGCTAACCACGCTGCCACCATACCACTTTTGCAAGCATTTGATTTTGTTTATTACAGACTGTTATCATAGGCACTGGGTGCCAAATATCATAAATGAGCAAAGTCCTCCTCTAGTGTTTATCGACAGGAACTTTGGGATAGTCAGTTACCGGCAGATCTTTAAGGTCAAGACACAAAGGGAACTTGATCCTGTGTATAGTGTATCTATGAGTTGAAATCACGCACTTCACCCACACGCACTCCTCCAACAGCATACTACCTTACTAAACAGTGTGTCGGAAAAGTACGTGCTATTCCGAGTCCTGCTTTATTTGAACATACTATTCAGTAGGGAAGTGTGCAGCTCCGCTCGCTCCGCCCCCCGGACCGTCCTCGTGTAGTTAGCAAAGCAACTGGGGGTTAGTCACTGTCTATTGTGCGCCAACGGCCGGGTATAGTGTAGGGAGCTGTTTCTTAAGCGAAGTGTAGAAGCCTTTAAAACATTAAAGGCACATTAAACTCGTCTAAATATTTGCTTAAATTGTTAAAAAAAAATTTTTTTACAGTAGCCGAACGTTTACCGTAGTACCTGTTATAGAGCTAATGATTTATCACTTTTGTTTGCTGAGAGGGAACGACGCGTTCACACACACACACACACACACACACACACACACTGAGAACTGGACTATAAAATAAAAACGTAAGTAACTAGAATTTTTAAAATAAAATATCTTTGTGCTTGAGTAATAGATAAATGTAGACGGTTTTATTAGACATTTCTATTCTTAGTCATTAAAAATCAGCGGTAGAGAATAATCAGTGTAAAATAACGCAACAGGTGCAGTGTCGGTTATAAACAAGTTTTACTTAGCATTAGGCTAAAACAGCTGGGACAGTTTGCCCATTTCTGTACGGATGTGAGGACTAACGTTATTTTGTTCCGGTGTATGTAGCTTTTAGAGCAGTTTTAGTGTTTTGGATTAGGCGAACAAGTCCACTTCTTTGTGAACTCGCCTTGTTTTTCCAAGATGTGACATTTAACTAACATTTAATCCAACGCTGGCAACACTAAACGCGTTAAACAGGTCTCCTGGATTTCTGCGTATCATGCTTGTGAGGGTGATGTTTTAGCATTAACATTATTGTTCTGAACATTTACTTCCTGAATTAGTGTAATATGTTCCGTATAAATTGTGTATTTAAAAAAAAAAATTCCCCAAATGAATCTTGTTCTACTTTTTTATTAGGTGGCTTCTCCAACATGGCTTCATAGTGAGCCAGCTCGCCTGGAGGACACACTTTCACTTTCTGCCCTTTTGTGATATCATGCCTATTTTCAGCACAAGATGACTGACTTAAATTACGATTATGTAAAGAAAAACGGAAAGCATGAAGGCAAGACGCTCGACTGGACCTATATCGAATGGCACGATGAGGACATGGCTGAAACTGTGGATGCATATACCCAAACATCTCACAAGTCCGTCATAGACAAAGAGACTCAAACACGCAATCCGATCCTGATGCGGCTCGATCTGTCCAGGAGACCCTCAAGACTGAGATGTGGCTCGCTGGGCGATGTGGACATCATGCCAACACCGCTGTTTCAGTTCGACAGACAGGCGCCTGCTCGCATCTCCACATCCCCCACTCTCAGGAGGATGAGGAGCACCAGGCTTCCTTGCCGTGATGCGGGGAGGACAGGTAGCACTCAAGAGGAACCGGGTGTGAATAAGTCTCTTTCACCACGGAGCACTCTGTCACCTACAAACCGTCAGAAATCTCCCCTCGCTATTATTGAGAACCAGTCTAATGAGGACAGTATCTGGAACGGTCACGCAAATGACTCGATGACTCCTGGGAACGTCAGGTCTTATAGATCAAAGACAATTAGCACTAGTGACCATCACTTGAAGCAGGATATTTTGGGTGTATATGAAAGCACTGATACTGATGACGATACTAGAGAGGTAAGATACAAAATGCTCAATGCCCGTACATTTGCTAAACTAGTTTACTGTAAATCATCATTTTGGAACGTTTTGGCCATTGGTACATTCAGGACAGTGGTAACAGTCATTTAAGTAGGCGTTACTGACTAAAATCAGTCACAGTCAATTTAGGAGGTCATAAGTGTGATTTTCTTTTATTGTTGCATAATATATCACAAAGAGAGTCTTTTGCATTCCTTCCAATTGAAGTCTTCATGCTCGTTCTGCTCAGCCTCCTGTAGCGACTCTTCACAATGAACCCTTTTGACAGCGAATGAATCAGTAGATACATGTGCCGACAGCTTTGCCTGGGCTTATGTCGCCAGACCCCCTTAGAGAGTCTCCTCCGATGGGCCCCTACTCCCCACAGTCCACAGGCATCGAATAATAGTGGGGTCAGTGGGCAATCAAAAGAATAAAAGGAAAACGCCATTCCTTTCATTTATGTATTCAATCAGGCACATCCTCTATAATCAAAGCACCTTGGCAGATGCTTCGGCGAACTTTAAATGCCTACTATTGTTTCTGAGACATATTGTGGCAATTTTGAGGAGACAAAATTATTGGCAAGCATTAGCTAGTCTGAATGTGCAGTGATTTTATAGGACCTAAGTTTCTTCATTATTGCCTGTGCTTACATCATCTGTTTTTCACTACAGGTGAATGATCCAAGTCATAAAAGGTAGGTGTATCGTCCCACTACCTTAAAAAATTTGCATGAACTATGCCCTTTGTAGATTTGCATGTGAGTTATATAGCATTTCTGTTTGCTTTTAATACTCACTGTTCCTACATGCGAAATGTCATTCTGCCTTTTGTTTCATGTAGTAAGTAAAACTAGTCAAGCCAGCAGGCTTGGTGTTTGTGCCAACAGGTTCATCATAACCCTTAAAACTGTTTCCTGACTTGTTGCCTAACCTCCCACATTTGAAGTTCTATTCTATTAAAGATGTCCAAATGGCATATTTCTCATCTGCGAGCATACCAGATGGAGCAACGCTAATGGCGCTAGTGACTAAAAACCCATTGTTTACTGTTATCCTACTTTGTTAGTGGCATACACACTCTGTATGCCAAGGTATTCTACCCCCATGCTTCTGTGGATGGATTTGTCCCCCCTCAAACCCCAATCCCGTTGTTCATCTTGGGAGATAATGAGAGATAATCAGGCAGCTATAAAGGCCAGGGCAGCACTGTTCGATAGCAGACCTTGTTCTGTTACTGATGATGATGATGATGATGATGACGATGAAGATGAGAGGCCTGAAGTCTGAGGGCATCATTATTTGGAAAAGGTGCAAGAACAAAGCTCCCTTCTTTTATTGGAACACTGTGACATGGGACTTGGTACTGAGACTGGGCCTCAATGAGATGCAAAATGCATTATTGATGTGTTTTGTGGTAGAATGAACCAATGACCTGTTATCATTTCATGAATTAGTTCAAAGTCCCATATTTATAACCAGACCAGGGCACATCACGCTCTGATTTCCTTGTTAAGCCTTGTGAATTATCAGACCATACTAACACAAACTCATATTAAGGCTTTTTAATAAGTGTTTAAATGTCAGGAATGGTTCAAACGTACAGAGGAAGATAAAAAAAAAAAAAAAGACGGATAGTGTGTTTCTAAAGGTCCATCGGATCACGCTCTCTCCCTTGGTCATTGTTGTTATAAGGTCAAAGACTACGTGTCTCACAGCAACCGTGTCTATGACACTGCTGTTTATGATTACAGTCTCATGGTCAGGTGCAGAAGAACACTGATAAGAGTTGTCCATGTTGACCTTTTTGCACATAATACTTTGTCGGTTTGCTTGCACATTGAAAGGCATATGTATTGGGACCAACATTGAGCACTGTTTTCATTCGGGTGCAAAATACCTAAAATGTCATGTTGATATACAGTATATAATTCAGCAGGCTTGGCCACCACCGTTTAGTCATTTCGTGGGAGGATAGTCACATCATTGAGGGTGGAACCCAAAAACCAGCCTGTCAGGTCGCTGTTAAAAGCATTTCTGCTTCATGCCTGAGGTTTTCAGACACTGTATAGCGCAGGTCAATGGGGAAATTAAGTCAACTGAGCATAAAGCAGATGAAAGACAAATCAGACTGGAATCAAAAGCAACAAAAGCTCTGTCAGATGAAGCTCTTTTACTTCTTCTCTGCTATGCTGACTTTTTTCCCAGTGAATATTTACATTATACATTTACCTGCATGGGATTTCCCTTAACAATGTTACTACAGGCCAAAAACAAATCCTCTATTTATAAATCACTATGCTTGGTTCTACAACCACAGGCTATAAAGCCGGGCATTGCTTCTCCCGTCCTACCTCTTCTTCTTCTTCTTGCCTTAACTGGTTCCACAATATGTGAGCACTCTCCACTTTCCATATTTTATGTTGTTTAACTGACTGGTGTCTAAAACGAATACCGTGTTGTACATAAACACAGGAAATAAAAGATCTGACATTTTGTTTTAGTGAACCACTCAAACCTGATAACCCTGTTAATTAATGACGTTGGATCGGTGTCACCTAAGGTTTCACGGTTTCTTAATTCACCTAATATGAAATTCTGTAACCGTAGACGAAGTCAAGTTTAACGTGATAGCTGCAATTCAATATTCGATATTATTTTCTTGTAACTCAATCCAAATTTAGGTTGCACAAGGCATTGAATGTTTAATACTGCAATGCGGTAAAGGATTTCTGATGCTACATTTGATAGAAATTGTCTAACACGAAGTTGACTTTTTTGTCTAAATAATTAAAGGCAAATCATATTGTGGGCGGTGCAGTGTCAGAGTGGTTAGCACTCCTGCCTCACAGCAAGAAGGCCATGGGTGTGATTCCTGCCCAGGGTTTTTCTGTGGGGAGTTTGCATGTTCTCCCCGTGTACAGTACTCCGGTTTGGCCTATGTTTTGGTGATTGGGCATAGGTGAATCGGTTACTCTAAATTGTCCATAATAGTGAATGTGTGTGTGAATGCTTGTCTGTTTCTAAGTGTTAGCCCTGTGATTGATTAACTGCTGATTGTACAGGGTGGATTCCGCCTCACACGCTAAATTAGCTGGGATAGACTCCAGCGCCCCCACGACCCTGAACAGGATAAACGCTAGATAATGAATGAATAAATGTATGAAAAATCAACTTGTAAGTGAAAAATTTAATCAGGTGAATAAGGCAGCAGATGCATGGCTAAAGTTAAAATAAACGCTTTATTTTTTTCTTGTTAAATTTTGCTAGTTCAAGTTAGAAGCTTGTGCAACTCTGAAAAATGTTTTTAAACATATATTTAATTAAGGCATACTTCTTTTCTTTGTCGTGACTTGAGACATTGTGCTCATTTCTGATTGCAATGACAACAGTGGCTTCCTAAGTTCTGACTGGGCAGAGCTACATGACACTTACTCCTGATTTCTTCATGTTAATGAGAGTTTAATCCAAATAATCCTTATGTTTGTCCAAATTAGTGTTTGCTATTGAAAATCATTATACTGTACTTTTGGTATCCTGACATCTGTAATTATGGTTTTGACTTGCATAATTGTCTAGAACATGTTTACTACTGATTTGGTCAAGCAGAAGGAGAAACAGCACAGGTTATGTAACGGTGACTTTAAAAGAAAGTAGAATTCCTCGTCGACTATGTAACAACAGGTCATTTAGTATAAAACAAATCAGTAATGCTTTGAGTAAATGATAGCCCTTATGGCTAAAATGTTCTTCACTCCCCTCTCACTTTAACCGTCTTTAACCCGGTGTCTTATGAATTTGTGTTTTGTTTAGTAGGCTGCATGGAAGAAGGAGAAGCTCTGAGGTGCTCACTCTTGCTGGACTGGATGTTTCTCCTGGTGATCTTTTTGTTTCCAACGATGCGGTTGATATTTTAAATCGCTCCACGTTTTCAGGTTCATCAAGCTTTAGCATTCACAAATGTTTCCCACTAACCCATTCTGTCAGTATGAACCATTCTCATATTATTATTCGTAATATTTGTGTAATAACATATTTTTGTCTTACACTGAATCACATAGTACTTGAACATGTACATTCTCACAGTGTTGTAAATTTCAACATTGTGAATAAGACCTGCTCTGTTTACTAACAATGTGATTCAAACTGTTTTGTCCTGACCGATAGATACGAAGAAATCAAAGTGGCCTTTTTCAAAACTCACCATGGTAGGCAATTTTTTAACATCTCAAGCATTAAAAACTTAAATATTAATAGTAAATGTCTAAGTGTACTGTCATGACGTCTATGTTGTCCGCATTATTGAAAAAAGTGCTTTTTTGTGCTCAGCTAAGATCAAGAACTAAAAAAAACCCAGCATCATGCCAGTGTTCAAATTTGTATGCTGGGATATGCGGAATCAAACAATTTCACTGTATGTTGTACTGTATGATGTGCATGTGACCAATAAACTTAACTTTAACTTTAACTTGCTTTTATTGCCCAATAACCCGTAGTACAGATATGAATTCTTTCGAACGACCTACAACTCATCTGCATAGTATTACTCTTTTTCTTTGCCTTTGAATCTTTTTTCTTTCCTGTTAGCGAGTTGATCTTAATACTAAAGTAAGCTGTATTGCACATGGCTTGTTTAAAAGCTACACTAGTTTAATTTGTACTACTATTTCACTGTCAAGTCACTCAGCTCTTAAAGTCACCTTGGCTGTCACATGACCAGGCTGAAAGCTGATTGGCTGCTACACTGAAAGGTGAAACAAAAGAAACCTGTTGCCTCCCAGTGAGAAGAGCTAGTCGGGCAACACTTTACAGTACAGAAAATGCATTCAATGAGTGCACTTTCTAAATGCTAACTGATAAAGAAATCTATAAGAAAGGGAACTTTTGAGTGCAAGAAATTGTGGAGGTTTCTAACAATAACATTTCTCACTCCTCTTTACATTCTATAGTAAAGAGTTATGTGTCTTGCATTCCCCTGGAGCATGTAGGATTTGAGACTGCAAGAATCCTCGATTTAAATAGTCTTTTTTTTTTTTTTATTTATGTCACTTTAAGGTCTGTTACACATCGATTTCCTTTATGTTTCAAGGGTTTTTTTTAATTCCTGGGAAGTGCTGCAATATTTTTTCTGCCTTTTCTTGGTCAGAGCTACTTTTACAGTATTGTTTTGAATGAATGTGGTAAATGAATGTGTTCCATTAGAATAAAGGCAGGACACGCACAGCTGCAGACATTGAAAAGTGTCTCACAGCCATTCAGATCCAGGAATGGAGAAACACACATTTTCAGCAGTACAAGGTAAAATATGTCACAGCTGATCTTGGTAGATTAAGATTCGATTGTCTTAAATGTTTTCAGAAGAACATCATGTTGGTGACCCCTGGTTTAGAGGTTAAAAGGCAGTGTTCTTAACCAAACTTGCTTTTTAAATCTTTTTTCTTCACTAGTACTTTTAAGGCGCAGGAATGTTGTAATTAGTCATAATAGACTCTGTAATACATTTATTTTCTCTGCGAGCAGGTGTGGTATAAATTGGTATATTATGATGTCCTGAGCTGCAGTCATTCACGTTTGAATGATGTGCAAAACCTCCAGGCCTCCAGTTTTATAGATGTTTCTTTTATTTACTGCAGGATTTGGGTCTGGGGGAGTTTCTGAGAAGTCATCCTGAGCTGAGGGCTGAGGAAGAGCCCAAAGCACACAAAAGACAGGAGGCACTATGGGAGCTCTTCACCAGCGAATGTGTGTACTTCCTAGACCAGTTAATGGTGCTGAAAGAGGTATAAAATAGCGATAAAATTCTAGTGTTTGTTCATACAATATGTGAACCATAACCATATGATTAAAACCATATGATTTTGATGATATACTATTCGTTTCGTATTCGAGACATAGTTAGTTAATTCATAAAATGTTTAGACTGTTATATAATGTGATGATGTTATATAGTTTTGGCGGTTTGAACAAACAGGTTTAACCACACTTCTGCATGTCATCTGTTTTTATTAAACACGATTTACCTGTGGTTTGTGTGCAGGTATTTCTTACCACTCTGTCCGATCTGCAAATGAGGGAGTTTCTACTGGACATTGATTCTTGGGCACTGTTTGCCAATCTCAATGAGCTGTGCCTGGTAAAGTGCATTTAAAAGCACAGATACACATGGGTAACAAATTGAAGACCAAACCATCACATATTGTTGTAATCAAGTCAGAGTGCCTCAGGCTTTCATGACAGCTGAAGCAGAAACGCATTGGTGTTTATAACCCTTATATTATTTATTTTTATTATACACATTACAAACTGACATCAACAGAAAAACACACAGTTGACATAAAGGAGAAAAAAAATCCTATCTTGGATTTACACAGTATGTAGTTGAGTGTAAATGGTTGGTATTTAAAATGCTTTTCATTATCTGCTTGTATTTTTGCTCTCGGTTTCACTGTTTTTATCCACATAGACTAACCGACATTTACATGGTGAATGCATTAATCAGCCATCTGCTAAGTCCTAATGGATGTTTTTAAAAACCTTAACCAGTATAGCAAATGGTATCACCTAATAGTACATACAGCTGAATAGTTTCTGTACCAAAAAATGTCATTTAATGATCGAGGTCTGAATCATCGTTTTTTTTTTTTGTTTTTTTTTAACTGTTCTGTGATTTTAAAACTGTGATTAATAAATGAATAGCTTTAGATTATGGACATTCAACATCTCTCAGAAACACTCAGCATGTGAGCTTGGCACAATTTATTTCTTTATGTCACCATATGTATATAAATATTGTATACTTTCTTAGTATACTGCTCATTATTTTGTAACAATAAAAAATTCAATTTGTTTGCTTTATAGTATCAAATCAGGTTGTGTGTTTGATGCCTTCCTGTAGGTCAGCTTTGGCTTCCTAACCAGTCTGCTGCAAGCGATTAAAGAGCTGTGGTCCGCAACAGAATCTCCAGAAACCAATAGCACAGAGGTCCTGCATGCCATTCTTAAAAAGGTGAGGTTTCACAGATAATGCCGTGTGTACACATGTGCATGCATTCGCTCATACATACAGTATGTGTGTATTTGCACATTTGTATGCATGCATTAGAATTGCATTCATGTGTGCAAGTCTGCTTGTTTTTAGCATAAGGTATGAATAATGTGATGCATGATAGCTAATGGTCTTTTGTTGAGACATACAGAACATGCTTTCTCTGACCCCTATCCTTGACCTTTCAGGCTTTTGGTGAGAGCATTTGTCACTGTCTGCAAAAATACTGTCTGAACTACAGCAAAGCCCTCATCTATATAGACACCCTGAAGGCCAGGGAGGACTTCAGCACCTATGTGAAGGTGTCTTAGATTATTATCGTCGTAGTTATTAAATCAGTATTTATTTTTGAGAGTGCATCAGGGCACACAGCTATTATATTCTCTGGCAGGGTGAATGTTAATAAAAGTAAAAAACAATTGTAAATACATTTCACTAGCTATTTTATATTTTCTTCCATTTTAATTCACATGGTCCTAGAGTTTGTGCTTTTCAGACTTCTAATCACTTATTGTTTGGTTTATTTCTTTATTCAGTGTGATCTGATCTGTTTTGAAAAATGTTTTCCTGTTAGTGTAGTATATGCTATATGCAAAGAGGCATCATTATGGAGTAACATAAGTTTAAAACCAACGTTTCTAGAGAACAGCAAGTGCTGGTGAAAATATGTGTCTACCTGGGAGTTGGGAGTTCAGTAAAGATCTCTGTCTGTCCTCCACAGTGGTGTGAGAGGAAGGAGCAGTGCCGTAGGCTGCACTTACGGGATCTGCTGGTGACTCCTTTGCAGAGGTTCACTCGGTATCCTCTGATTCTGAAGAACATGGAGAAGAGGAGCTGCACAGAGGCAGAGGAGAGCGCTTTACTGGGCATAGTGGAGCTGGTGGATAGAGCCATATGTAAATATGCACCATTCTACCATTGTCACTTAGTATCTGTACTCAGCCAACAAAACGTTTCTAATGAGAACAGGCAACAAGGACGGTTTAGTAAAAGCACAGAATTACTGTAGAACGTATAGCTGCACTAAAATAGCTTTTAGCGACAACACAGCGAGTCTCATGTACCTTTGTGCGTGTATCTGTGTGTCAGTTGGTGTGAATGTAATCTAATTTAATGAGGGCAGAGTGAAAGCACACAACAGACTGAAAACACTTTTTAAGTTCGTGAATAGGGTTAGAACCGTGATGTGAGATTCAGTGTCTTATTTTAATGATGATACATGAATTTTAAGGTTAAAATATATATTGTTTATTTACATTAATGCTAAAAATGAACTAATTCAGTACTTAATTGGTATAGAAATGAACGGATACAGTAGTAAATTTGTCATGCTGAAACCAGGGCTATTAAAGGAGAAAGTAATAAGGTCTACAGTGTATACGGAGTAATACGCTTCAATTCTCTGATTATATGAAAATACCATCCGGCTTATAACACTTCTGGAAAAGCAAGAATTTGTACTTTTTCACCAACCGTAGCTGTTTTATCCTGGTCAGGGTGCTGGGTATGAAGTTGGAATATACGCTGAAGGTCAGCTGAAGTTAATGTGTACAAACAATTTATACCTCAGGGCAATTTCGCGTAGCCAATTGACCTAGCAGCATGTTTTTAGGAGTATGTGGCAGAGAACCAGGATGAAACCCTTGCAGAGTTTCAGTACCGACTGTAGTCTAAGCGCAGTCTAAAACTGGTATAGGAGCTGCGAGGTGGCAGCGCTACATGCTTACACCCCTGTGTGGCCGTAAAGTTAGTGATTTTTTAATACATTTGAACATTGCAGCATTTGAAGACCAAAAGTCACATTATGGTGTCGGACCATTTCTGAGTTTGTTTGCGCAATTTCACAACAGTGCATATTAGTAATATAGTAATACTCACATGGAAACGCCTCTGCACTCTGCATGTGTTTCCTGGTCAGAAATGTGCTTGTGAAAGCAGCATAATTCATTCAGATTTTAACAGGGATTTGTTTAAACAGCTCAGACAGATTTATGCAGCAATATGGTATTCTAATGTTTTCTAACGGTGTAACATGAACCACTTGTCCTGCTTCAGGTTGTTATTGTGTGTTTATCAAGGCTGATAAGCAGCGTTTATCAGAAAGATATCAGATCATATTAGAGTGAAGTGCTCGTGTCTGAAGAGGAGTTATTAACAGTAACACTTAATATTCCAGTTTGTTATCTGTATTCCGTTTACAAACATTACTTAATAAAAAAAATTTTTTTTGTTACTAAATTAATAGTCACAGGCGACTCTTCTGAGTCTTTCCCCACTTCAGATATTTTTCCTCTCCAGATGATTAACCTTATTGTTATTGTTTTTCTGTTTCTACCGGCATGTCCTGACTTGTAGAACTGTATGTGATCTGATTCACGACTAGACTGTCAGGTTTTTTTTGTTTTTTACAAATTCTCACAGTGAAAACATTCGCAAGCTAGTGTTAAAGGGGTATACTTTATGAGTAATTTCTTCTGACTGCTTTAAGGGTGTGTCTGGTGTAACGTACTGTATAACAATGTCATGGTGCTTTGTGTCTATGACTAGGACAAGTTATTTCATTTATGGGTGTGTATTACCACTGCAGTCATGATTAAGAGCTCTTCCCCAACGATCACAATACTACATTACAGCTTAATGGAAATCGTGTTGTTTGTCAGAAAGTAAATAAATAAATGTATTGCAATAGAAAGCAGAACAAAGGAAGTCAAATTTGATTGTAAGGTGTGAATAAACTTTAGATCAATTTATGTAGTCGAAACTTTGTAATGAACTTACTCTCTTACTGAAGTTTTCTCTCTCTCTCTCTCTCTCTCTCTCTGTCTATTCTCTAACTCGATATTTCGCTTTCTTTCCCCCTTTTCTTTAATCTCTCTCTCTTCTCTAACTCTTTTCTTATTTATTGCTCTCTCTCTTTTCCTTTTCTTCTTTATTGCACCTCTCTTTTCCTTTTCTTTATTCCTATTCTATATTCTACTTTATTTCTTTATTCTCGATCTTTTCCCCTTTTTCTATATTTTCTTTCTTTTTTACTTTTATCATTTTTCTGTCTCTTTCCCGCTCTCTTTCTATCTCTCTCTTTCCCCTTTAAAATATTTGCTCTTTATCAATTCAATTCAATTCAATAAGCTTTATTAGCATGACCATATACGTGTACAGTATTGCTAAAGCATTACAGTGAA
>JAOUQX010000030.1:19529271-19542768 GCA_028566295.1 Liobagrus marginatus
ATAAAAAATGGCCTGATGCTGCATGAACATGGCATGAAGAACACTTCTTCCTATAAGCTTACCTGTTCTTCTAACCGGGAAAGCTTGAGCTGGTAGTCAGCAACCTGCTGCTCACGGTCTTTGAGTTTCTCTCCTGCAAGCTGTCTCTGCTCCTTTAGACGGCCCTGCACCTCGCCCAGCTGCCGCTCGGTCTCCAGAAGCTTTCCATGCAGCTGTGTACCAAATTAAAAGTAGAGATCGGTTCATGTCGATGTGAACTATATTCTGTTTGAAAATCTGAGTGCCAGTGTGGTGTGTATCTGACCTGGCTGAGCTCACTCTGCTGCTGCATGCCTTGGTTCTCTCGGTCTTCCTTCTGCTGTTGGAGTTGCTTGCGCTCAGCTTTCAGTTCCTGGTGGCTCTTCTCAAGCTCAACCAGCTCCTTTCTGAGGCGCCCCGCCTCTTCCAGACGCTCTGTTAGCTCGATCTGGGTCCGACTGAGGGAGGCCTCTGCTGTTGAGGCACGTGCTTGGCTCTCCTGAAGCTCCAGGTCCCTTTGGAGCAAGCTGCCCTGCAGATTCTTTTTGGACACCTGCTCCTGGCCCAAGTGCTCCGCCAGCTCTTGCTTCTCCTTCTCCCGTTGTTTCAGCTTTGCTGACAGCGTCTGTGAAAAGTAGAGCATTATTAAAACAAGAAAAGCTAATTATAAGTATCACAATATCAGTGTAACTTAAGTAACTTGCATCGAGGCTCGGAATACATCTGCAAACAATAAAAAATAATCTTCTGTAATAAGATACATATTACAGAGCAAAATTGAATAAAAAAAGACAGAAAATTGCAAACGATTTAGAGGAACAGTACATGAACAGCATTTATGTCGAAAAAATCTCATATAAATTAAGCAACTAGTAAATATTTACTGTCTTAGACACATGAGAACAGGTCATGCTGAAGTTAGCAAAGAACCATGCTAGTACTCACAAATCTGATCAGGTGAAAAAGGGAGACAAGAAAAACAATCACCCATATGAGCCCATTGTTCATGCCGACACGGAGTAACATTCAATACTGAACGGTTTTACAACGCCTGGGACAGCACTAGAAGCACCAGTGGACATTTTGCTTCATTCGGCTCTGAGACAGCTGTAAAGTCAGCTTTGACAATACTCCTGCTTACGAAGACAAAGCCAATCTCAGTCACAAACAGATTTTTTCCCACTCGTAGCTCATACCAAAAACATCTGTGGTTGTTTTCAGTGGATAAGTGTGGTTTGATCTTTTGTTCCATATTTCCTTTTGTTAGCTTATTATTTGTCATTAATTATCCTGCAAGTGCAACCTAATCCATTTAATCCTGTTTTTTATTGTTTTGTTGTATAGGCTTTATCCTAAGATAATCAATTTCTGTTATCAATCGATGGGAACAAAGGAATCATCAGACTGTTTGTGGTGTCGGTTACAGAGAGAAGATGTCGGGCCCTGACGTTGCAAACTTGTTTCCAGTCACCTACTTCAGAGAAGCGGTTTGAATTTTCCCCAGAGACTACATGCGCCAACATTTCTGACATTCTAATCCTTCCTGACAACACACACAGGAGCAGCTGAAGGCCATTACATGGATCTATACATCACCCCAAAGAACACCTCCTGCTATTTTAAACAGAGGCGTCAAAGCGCATCGGCACACTTGGACAGAATATAAAAACGGACCATGCTGACAGTGTTACAGAGTCATCATAATCTATATGTGCAGGGTTATAGGGCAGTGAATAGGGCCTTACTGTAACACAGTGGTTAAGGTGTTGGACTTCTGACAGGAAGACTTTGGGTTCATTGCCCAGCACACTCAAACTGCCACTGATGGGCTCCTAAGCAAGGCTCTAAACCCTTGCATGCTCAGTTGGATAAATGAGAAAAGGGCATCTGTCAAATGCTAGAAATGGAGAAGTATGCGTGTGTGTCTGAGCTACACATCATGAAGGTTGCGGGAGCTCTTCACTGTCTTTTTAAAGGATGTGGTATGTGTGTGGTCATAAAGCAGGTTATTAAGAGATAGTTGGCAAAAACCTACAACATAAGTCTATTTGTATACTTTATGTGTGGATGTATATATGTACCTGGCTCTGTTGCTGGAGATTGTCCAGGTTGCTCTGTAGTTGGTGGATCTGTTGCGTGTACACTGCGGCTTCCTGGGGACCCTTCTGCAGTTCAGCCTTCAGTTTGGAGACGGTTTCCTGTGAGCAAGAACCAACATCGAAGCACACACAATTTTAGCCATGCAAAAATCACACAAAAGCAGGTAACAGGCATGCAGCACCAAAATTAATGTAACGTTTATGCCTTTTACAACTTCACTGGAAAACAAAACATAGGTAAAAGCACACGCTGTACAAATCTTCAAAACGAGTGCAAAGCAGATTGAAATGAGGGAAAAAGACAGCGACAGTAAGCACAAGACCCAGGCAAGTGAGACAGCAAGGATACAGCACAAATATGTCCCCTCCAAGAACAGCTGCACTTACAGCCTTCTAAAATGCTTAATATGAAACAGGAGCATTACAATACGCTTACTTAGACTCAAACTCATTTCATTTCATTTTGCTGAGGTTATTTTGAAAAAGCTGTTACTTTATAACTTCTCCAATAGAAATGATAGCATTTAATAATAATTTGATAAGCACTCAAATTGGCCAATGCACTTAACATAATAGAATACTATTTTGGCATAGTGTATACATATGACATAGTTCATAGAACCCAAATTTCTTGTTCCGTTTTAACTTGACACTGGATTGTTTGAACGTTAATTGTCATTTCGAATGTTGTTGTCAGAAGCCGCTGCTTAGTGGACACTTTGCATTTGGGTAAAACGGGATTAATGTTGTAAAGCCCCATTTCCGACATTAAATTTAAGCTTCCTTTAAGAAATAAAGCCAATTATACTGATTACATGACTTGAACACCACGAAAACCTACGAGAAGCTAAACCTTTAAACCTTTAATAACATGCAACGTCAGCCAATAGAGGGCAGCCCATATATTAGAAACCTACAAAACAAAGCATATCTGAGTGTGTATGAGGGAAACGTTTTGCAGAATGTTGGCGAGTTTGAACTCATTTACAGAAAACATAAGACATTTTTGAATGTCAAATAAGCGATTGGGCATAGGTGAATTGGCTACTCTAAATTGTCCATAGTATTGAATGTGTGTGTGAATGATTGTCAGTCTCTAAGTGTTAGTCCTGCGATTAACTGCCGATTGTACAGGGTGTACTACACTTCACGCCAAAAGTTAGCTGGGATAGACTCCAGCGCCCCCCACGACCCTGAACAGGATAAACGCTAGACGATGAATGAATGAATGAAGTTCAACAAACAAAAGATGAGACACATAGAACAGCAAGTGTTGCAGGCATTGACACAAACCCTCAATACAAAAATACAGCTATTTACAGCATTTCTGGAAAAAAGAATGACTGGAATTAAATTACTGCTGACAACAAAGTCTCTGACCCAGATTCCTGAAGCAAGTCAAATATTTAGAGAAATGAGCATTTAAATGTAAAAAAAAAATAAATAGATCCTGTGGAATCTCACCTGGGAGGTAGTGAAACTCCTCTGCAGTTGTTCATATTCGTATTTCAGCCGGGCAGATTCGGCCTCCCTTTCGCGAGTCATGTTGTCCATCAGCGTCTGCACCTGCACCAGCTCCCTCTTTAACACCTCTACATCCTCCACTCCTGGCCTTTGCAGCTAATTCAATGCACAGGACAGTTATCCATCGTAAGTGTTTCAGAAATCACATATTTTAACATACTAAGCTTGTTTAAAAAGATATGGTGTAATAATTGAATGATCACAGCATGTAATGGTGTTTAATATTAGCATTTTAAAAACAGTTAGTTTAGGGTGAACGTGAGAGGAAGGTTACCAGTTCGGTCTGTAGTTTGTCTCTTTCCTGTCTTTCTCTCTGCAAGTCCTGCTGCAGGCTAATTGATTTCTGCTCGGCCACCTCTCTCAGGCTCTTCTCCTCGTCATAGCGCGACTTGATTTCTGGAATAAATAAAGCACATTATGTGAACAAATCGAAATAATACTTCGACGCAGCTGCCATGTTAAAACAAACTATACTAGAAAAATGAAAGCAGACATTTTGCGTTCCCTTACCCACAATCTCAGTGGCTAGCTGTGCTGCTTTCTGCTCAAACAAATCTTTCATCTGTTTAATGTTGAACTTTTCAGTCTCGGCCTCGTTGAGCTTCATTGCTAGCTCTGAATTCAACACAAGCAAGACGTTCGAGTTGGTGAGTTCCGTTTGAAAGCATGTAGCGCGATCTATAGGTACTGATAGGCATGAAGAGTAGAAGCTTACCTGATTCCTCTGCGACTACCTGGCCATCATTCTGAGGTCCCTGGCATAGACCGAAATTACATAACCAATAAATCCAATATTAACCAAAATAATGTGTACAACATAGTGCTAGACAGACCTTATAGCTGGAGCACGTTTAAAATAAGAGCATCGTTGATATTAAGTTTGCAGTACTAATTTAAAAGAAATTACTTGCTTCAGTTGTCCTTGAACTTTGTCTAGTTCTTTTTTCAGTTCGCCTGAAAACCATCGTTCTTCCTGTAACAATTACAAAAGAGGTTTCAGCAAAGAAATTTTAATAATAAGGTAAATTTTCCATTTAACTTAGATATCAAGTAGGTACCTTCAGGGATACTTGTAAATCCTGTACTTCTTGCCGCAAAAGAGACAAGTCCTCCCTAAAATTAAAACGAAGGAGACCAATTTGAATCCATAAATGACATGTTTATTAAGTATCAATATCACTGTATCAATCTTTTATTACTTATCAAGTAAATATGCAAGTGTTTGAGCTGAAACAAAGATTAAATCTGCTGCTTATGTTTCAGTTTATGCGAGGTAAATGTTTCTTCTGCCACCACACCATAGTTATAGCATACAGCATCTTTTATTAGTATAGTTGAGTTTTGTGTAGTATAAGGCGTTTTCTCTTTCACTCGGTTAAAAAAATACTACACCTCAATATATGTTAGCAAACACATGTCAGCTAAATCATTAAATAACCAAATAATGCCAACTTTAAAGCCAGTGCCAACTATCGGCCCAAATATAACAACAATTTATAATATTCAAAACTTCTTAGTTTCATATTATAGTAATGTAATAATCTCCTCTACCTCTGTTCATACAGCAAGAAGCAAAATATGTTTCTTTTGTGTGCGATTGACTAAGAAGCATCCATAAATAAATGAAAATTCTACATAAATTTAAAGACATTTCCCTATTTCAATGTAACTTGTGATACCAACGAGACCATGGCCCAAACAAACCATGAGCATTAAATCAGGAAGTTCAAAACCGTGCAACATTCCGACATACTTTTAATTTAGTTAAAAGCAAAAACAAAACAAAATGAGGATATCAGCATGTAAATGATAAATGTTGCTGAAAATTAAAATGGCAGACTGGTAATAGAGTGGAGTTGGGATCTGACCTCCCGGCGCTGAGATGAGACGGCTGCTCCTGAGACTCATGGAAAACTTCATAATGCTGAAAAAGTTCCTCAGCAGAGTTATGAGACTTCATACACTGTGGGCAAATGAAGCCCTGGGTACAAACATACAGGGGAATAAATTAGCACTTTTATTACAATTTCCTACTTTAGTAATCCCCAAGCCTGCACAGGCCTAAGAATGCCTCATTAGCTAGCTTTTTAAAAGTACAGGTTGTGCAGTTCCATTGTGACTGAGGGAACAACTGTTTGCAAGCAACCATAAATAAATAAATAAATAAATAACAGGTCATTAAAATAAAAAATAAAGTATTTTAATTAGGTCTATAGGAACGTTAACAAATATTTGTATAATAATTTCAACGTCAAACAATGTGATTGCTGAATACACAAAACTAAAACTTTACATAAAATTACCTCTGAAGTCTCGTTATTAATTTGAGTAGATGGCTGCTCAGAATCAGGGGTCTGGGAGCCTCCCTTTCCAGGGGTCTGTGTCGGTCAAAGACAGATCCAGACAAAAAAAGAGCAAGAGAAAGAGAGAGAGAGCAAGGGCATAGGGAAGGGGGGCAGTAAAGGTTAGATATCTGTGCACAAGATGAATCGTTCTTGTGGTACAGTTGAACTAGGTCAGTAATGAGCACGGCTTGGTCTGGATGTCACATTACCCACAATTTTACCACCAAAAATCCCATAACTAGTCACAATCCATGTTTATTTACTACTCGACTAACTGACATTTAAGAATTAATCATTGCTGTTTTGCTGTTTACTGACAACCGTTATCCATATATTAATATCCAAAGCCCTTCCATTCTAAGGGACTGACTCACTGACACTAGAAAAGAGGAATGGGTCACATGTGACAACGCATTCATCTGCGTCCACTGCAATACATAATGGTTAAAGATTACCACCACTTCTAAACTTCGACTTGGCAAAATGCAAACAATACTACACTGCGCCACATAAAATATCGCTTATCTTTTCTAGAAATTACAATAGGTTCCAGGATGTTCTATTTACATACAAACAATGCAAATGTTATTTTTCCGTACCTCTAACATGTCAACTCGAAGGCGTAATTACAAGTGCAAGATTACATATGCAAATATTATATAGAACATCAGAGAATTGTTTGCCATTTTCTGCACACACGGAGTTAAAGTGTATAGACAGGTCAGATGAATTGATCACTTCATCAGAGAACAAGTTATTTATTGTCGCCAAGTCACGTGACCGAAACAGTACGCTTTATGTGAAATCATGAATGATCTAACACAATCTGTACACGCCTTTATTCAACACAGTCGACACACTGAGGCTAACAGAAAGTGAATTATATCACGTGACTAATTCACACGGCTACAAATAATAATACATTATAATATTAATAATGTCGTTTCCAGCACGAGACACAACTGAGATTTTTGAAACTTTTTAAACGTTCTTGTTACGGTCGCGCGACCTCTTGCTAACCTTTAAGTAGTTCATTTAGCCGGGATGCTACTTGATTACTGAGTAGTTAGCTAGCTAGCTAGCTATGCTTTCTCGCAGGATGGCAAAGTAAAACGTTGTTTTACTGTTTAATTGTTGTTCAAGGGTCCACATTTATAACTGTAACTAGACATACATATAATAAACAACTAATGCCCGACACACGTCTAAGAGACAGGCCTTATTGTGTCTCACTGAAGGCCTGTCAGGCTGAAGCGGCGAGCTACCTTGCTAACCCGCTAGCTTCCCAATAACGGAACCATTCGTCAAACAACGGAACAGCTTTCACCGACTGTCTTACCATTTGTAAAATTCGTCTCAGCATTGTATTTCTTCTTTTTTTTTGTCTTTAGCAAAAGAAGACCAGATGTTACGACCTGTCGTACGATGTAAGTTTTAGGTTTGTATGTTGCTTTGATGTTGACACCTGCACAGGAGCGCTGCTTCCTACCAGTACAGCGCATAAGGCAGGGTTGCCAGATTGTACTCGATGGAACAATCTGGCGTGTTTGTTGTATAAATAGAACATTGCTTGCAGCAAGTCTTTTAATACAAAACATCATAAATATTCAAATCGAATTCAAAATCATTATAATTATAGAATATGTTAATAGATTTATATGTTAATTATATTTCTTTTGGTCTTACAGCATTACCTGTTACCCCTCAGTTTTACTTACACGTCTCTGGTGTCACACTTCCTATTATTAATCACACAAATTAGGAGTGTAACAACACCAAGTTGTAAGTTTAATACAATATAAAATATCTTCTATACTACAAAATAAAGCATCGTGGTTATCAATGTCAACTGATACTAAACATTCAACATGAAAAATACAACAAATAATTCATTTAATAGCAGAGTTTGGGTGATCTATTTCGAGTTGCAAATCTGCTACCTCCTCGGCCCCTTTTTGGAAGAAGGCCCTGCAGCTCTATTAGGCTAGGACACATCCTTTTCTGTCCAGCCACCTTCTTAAAATCTTAGTTCCAGCAAGCCCAGTGGAATTACGTCTACATTTACAGCTTTTGGCAGACGCTCTTATCCAGAATGACTTTAAACCAAGCAGTTGAGGATTAAGGGCCTTGCTCAGGGGCCCAGCAGTGGTAGCTTGGTGGTGCTGGGAACAAAACCTCGGTCTTCAGATCAGCAATCCAACATTCTAAACAATGAGCTACCACTTCAATACTAACATCCTCAGCAGGAGATACACAATATGAACAGCAGGAAACACACCTGTATGAAACTAACTGACAAGTGTCGTAACGTATGAGATCCTCAGATTGGCCTTTTATAGTACAGTCTTACAACAACTAATTGTTTGGACTGTTCTGGTGTGTGTTCTTTTCTGAATTCCCCCTGTCTTGTGAGTGAGCAAGGTGGACGTGTCCAAAACAACAAAAACGGTCTTCCTGAGAGAACACAAAATTGACTGCATAAAACACATTTTTAAAACACCTGTGGTGAGAGAGGCCAAAAGGTTGCGGTTTGAATGTTAATGTCTGCAACAGGCATCTGTATTGGCATAAAGCAGATCTATAGTCTACAGCTCATAAGCATAACATATTAAAAGCAAACAATATAGCAATGTCAAATTAAAAATTAAAGACCTTTGGAAAATGTAGCTCTTTTTTTGAATCAGAAAACACAGTAAGTAGAGCTGATTGTTCTTTAAGTCCAGTAACAACCAACAACATAGAGGACGGATAACAAGGAGGTCCTGAGCCCTGGACTGTAGGGTGCCAGCAGCAAGACTGAGGTTTGGATCTAGAATTTGTCTTGAGTTTTGCCTACAAATGTCCCTTGTGCCAGCTTTGATCTGTGTATTATTGATGGCCTTTTTAATGGTGGGAGGGGAACACGGACACCTGCAGCCGCTGTGTTTTCCATATGCCACTCATTTCCCACAATGAGCGGGAATACGGGTTGGTGGTTTCTCAATGGTAAGGCTCTGGGCAGTGATCAGAAGGTCAGAGTTCAAGCCTCGTATTAGGCAAGCTACCATCATTGGGTCCTTGAGCAAGGCCCTCAGCTGCTCCACGGGCGTGGCAAGTTCTGTCTGACCCTACGCTCTGACCTCAGCCTTCCAATTTGTAAGCTGAGATATGCATAATCAAAATATTTCACTATGTGTATGTGATAAATAAGATCTGAATTTGAATTAAAATTAAGCTGTTTTTATTTTTATGATAGTATGCTAGTTGTAAAAAATAATTATAGACATTACCCAAGTAAATCCTTTTTGCTTTTCAATAAAATCATGTTTAGCCATACAAAGCTAAAAACAATAAGGGAATCATGTATTAAGAATGTAAAGAACGGATTTTTAACAAATAAAACAGCTTATCTGGCAACCCAGGTGGGAAGGACAGTGTAAGTATCGAGTACGTTTGAAACGCAGATTGATTTACATCCAAAACACGACGAAATGATAAATTATTTCTTTCTTAACGTACCCCAAAAGACTACTCTATCTGTGTGATTATATTTTTCTTTCATTAATATCCATTCTTTCACACCAGAGATATTTTCCCAACACCTCTCACAGACAGTGTGCTTTCATCATCACACTAGTGCCCCCTGCTGGTCTGGAATTTACATCTGAAAAATCCAGATTGTTTTTTCCAGCTATAAAACCAGAGGCCAAAATATGCTAGATTATTTAGTCAACGTAAATTTTTTTTTGCAGATCCCTATTGCTTGTATATACTGATCAAAATTCTCTCTCTCCCTCTAATTTACAGGAAACATCACGAATCCAGTTACATACATCATGCATGAAATTAGAAAGTTTCCTATCTGCTTTGTGAGATCAATTGCTTGACATTAAGACCTCATAATAGTGTATTATGCATTGTTTACAGTTTCATTGTCTAACTATCTAAAATAACCAGCAATTACTATGTATAATACGATTTATTTATGAACAAAGTTAAAATACAGGAGCAATTTCGCAGTTGACTAGAAATGCTCTTTCTTTTCTTCTCTATGAAATGCCCAAAGCAGGTGAGGGATGTTGCAAAAAAAATATATATATTTTTTTATTTTAGGTACACAGAGAGAAATGCTTTATGGGACTTGTTTGCGTCTCTCTCTCACTCTGTCTGTCTCTATATTATTATAAGATTTCTGAAGAGTGATATATATATATATATATATATCACTCTATTCAGAAATGTTATAACTCTTTGGACACGATTAACAAAGCTCTATCTGAACTTCCTGTGCAGGATTATCTACTTGCATTGCTGAATAAGGTTCGTTTGAGATCAACTTACAGGACTAACACATGATAGATCACATTTTAGGCATGCCGACTGTTTAAATCACAGCATGTCTCCACATGCAGGTGTCTCAATACTGGGCTGATAATATGTTTAGATGTAGAGTTACAGACTTCGCCAGACACTTAGCTATTTTAGACTCTTATCTCTATCTATTAAATAAAACAAGGAAAAACCAACAAAATGCATCCTTCTTGGAGGGGGATTTCATTGTGATTTTTTTTTTTTTTTTTTTTTTACATCAGATACCATTCCTAAAGATGTTTTAGCTTCATGGCAAATGTGCTTAAATCACTGCAGCCTATAAATAAATGATACTAAAAAACCCATAATCGAATGTCACCGTCTTCACAATAACCTTCATTCAACACTCAATCCGATCACATCTTTGTTCGGCGGTAGGAACCTGGCACAAAAGCTCTATACACACAAAGTATATTCTACACTTTAAGTTAAAGGCACATTATTTTTTTTTCAACTTCTCAACATTAGAAAAATCAATGAAGTATCGAAACGCTGCATGCAAAAGTAGTCCTTTCTGTGTCACTAAAAGCAGTCCCCTTTTGCTAGTTCTATCGGTGGAATCGGGGCAGACTACAGTCATGTGAGGTGGTCTGATGGAGGTTGGTGTTATCGTCTTGGCCTGTGGGCTCCTGATTGTTTCCGTTTGTGGAGCCGCAGCGAGGCGTGAGTCTGTGAAGATACTCGGCGTGGACCGGCTTATGGCACTGCAGCACCCGGATCGCTTCATCAATCTTAAACCACTTTCTCTTGCGACCTGAAAAGCAGGTTGTAAACGTATTATTTGATACGATAATATAAGATTAGAAATCTTTATTGTCCACATATGTGGAAATTGATCTTCAAACTGAGAGGTAAAATTCAAACTGGAAAACTGTGAAATCCATTAGTCTTTTCTAAACAAAAGAATATTTCAGTCAACAGTACTCATTAGAGATCAATTCATTTGTTAGATATCTTTACACACACACACACACACCTAATTAAGCAGCAGTAAACCCATGCACCCTTTGTAGTGTTAAAAGCAATCTTTTTTTTTTTTCTTTTTAAGTGAAAAAGCCCAGAAAAAATATTTATTTGCGAGTATCTGGAGCCAGCCATGAGCGTTTGACCGATGATATTTTAATGCATTCTGTTATTTATGGGACAATCTATTTCTTACTTTTGCTTTATAATCCTCCTCACCAGCACCCACTTAGACAGCTCACGTAGCACATGCTGCCAGCATCCCTGTGTGTATTGGGGTTATAATGTCCTATTTGGCAGCCATCCTTCCTGGCCGAGGGATCGAGAGAGGCCAGGGAGGGAACGGGAACGGGAAAGAGAACGACAGAGCGAGAAAGAGCAAAGAGTGAAGTGTTGGTGACGCTGACTGGACAACAACCGTGGCACGCCTCCTGGCAAATAAAAAGCCGACTCTATTTCTACTGCTGCAGCAAACGAAGGATTAACACGTTGTCTCTTTCCACATCATCCACAAATAGTTCAAGTTTGAATTACACTGTATGTGGACAAACAGTTATTTCTTCATTGCTTCCGTGTGACCAAAACGCACCGTCACATCACATAAGGTCCTAAAAAGAGTTGCATAAACTGTTGTATAAAAATCCTGTCTAACCGTAGATTAGAACTAGACAGTCGAGCCATGACCAGAAATCAGACTAGATGACACCAAACTACCGGAAGCTCTAAACTCCAGCCATGAAAACCAAAGAACTGGCTTTATATTGGCACTTTATATCGGCACAAGCACTTTAAAGCTTGCAGCTCTTACACACACACACACACTGAGTAACGACAGCCAAACAAAGGTTTTATTGAGTTTGTAGCTCTGCTTATGAAAATTCACGGACATTGCACAAATCTATATTTTATTTATAATACCCACAGTGTAGTCATATCATTATAGCACTGGATATATACTGGATCTACGTCTCTATTCTATATTTTGATTTTGTCGAAACCTTTTTCTCCCTTTAATTTCAATTTTTATTGTAAAACTATTGTAATATTTATATATTTAATATATAGTATATTGTAATATTTAATCTATTATATCTATAACATACTGTATCTATTATGTTATAGATAATATGTAAGCTATTTATTTTTCGCTTTTTTTTTTTTACTTTTTTGAGAATCTGTTTTGTTTGACACGTTTGATTTGCATATGGAATTCAAAAAACAAAAAAACAAAAAAAAATAACCAACTTTAAGGTCTTAAAAAAAATAGAAAGAAACAAAACCGAATACGTTGTGATCATAACATCGTATTTGGCATTCAGTCATAAAAATGGAGCAGCTAGAGTAACATGAAACCGCTTTTGATTACATTTGAATACGATCAAATATATGGGACGTAACACAAAGAAATGGAACTGTGGTGTTTTTGGATGTTTATTCACCCACCAATGTTCACAGAATCCTCCCAGTCCTCCAGGGTCTCTGTAACCGTAAGCACATACACATACGTGCGATGTTTGCTGTCTTGGTTCTGTGAAGCCAAAAAAAAAAAAAAAAAAAGACTAATAAAAAGCTATACGGATAACATTAGGTACGTTTACATCAACACTTTCAGTTTCAATCGGAATGAAATCAATCAGATTGATGAGTCCGAAACACATGTTTACATGAACACTGAATAAAGTAATCGGATTGATGTGTGTGTACATGACACAGGGATTAGATCATTTAAAACGGTTCCGAACATTCCGAAACGGTAGAAGCGCTCACATCGCTTGAATCCTCTTCTGGGAAGCCAGAACCATGAGCTGTAGCGCTTATTAATCGTCTTCCCTTTATTATCTCGTCCATAATGCTGTAAAAGTAGTTCGCGATTCGCCACTTTTGTTGTTCCGGGACTTTGCCTTGTAGTAACGAGCCTTAAAACCTTTCCATCGGTTTTTGATTTGATCAACTGACCGGTTTATACCGGCTTCTTTTACTATACGGTATTGCGTGACTTACGACCATCTAGTCTTGCAACTATATTTCCTTTTTTTTTTTATATTTAGTAACAATGTGGTTTATTCTACTGATCAATTTTGCTTAGCGCTCGGCGACTTGCCTAAAGCCTCGGTCACAACCCGGCGTACTTGCAAGTGCGTGCTGTCTACGTGCAAAAACGTGGGCCAAATTCAGGGATCCGTGCGTGGTGAGTACCG
>JAOUQX010000030.1:19584424-19594997 GCA_028566295.1 Liobagrus marginatus
CTTTTAGGGGGCGTAAACGCTTCCCTGACGGTAACAGAGAGAACAGTCCATTGTTAGGATGGCTGAGGTCCTTCTTAGGTGCTTCTTAACCCAGGTTAAGAAGCACTGTTTTAGGGTCTTGTCCAATGTCTCAGCAGTGCCGGCTTACTAATCCTGGAGATTGATCACATGACCATTTGATTGGCAGTCCAACATTGTTACCAATGAGCTAACACTTGGCTGTCTGTTTGGGAGGGATGACGTGAATTTCATCCCAAATAATCTATCAGTGAGTTGGAGGGCAGTTAGCAATTACTAATTAGTATTACTGATTATCACCTTAGAATTAGCAGCAGTGTGAAAATATTTACAGCATTTGCCAGATACTCCTATCCAGAGGGACTTACAACCGAGCAGTTGAGGGTTAAGGGTCTTGCCCAGGGGTCTGACATTGGTAGCTTGGCCGTGCTGGGAATCGATCCACGGTCTTTGGATCAGCAATCCAACACCATAACCACTGAGCTACCACTTCTCCCGAAAATACGCAGTGGCTTGCTTTAAGTCTTAAGGAAACATGTTCTAACCTTAAACCTCCATTGTTGCAGAGAAGAACAAACTATTGTCTGACAGTTGGCAAATGACCATATTGGGAGAAAATTGGTTAAAAAAAAAAAAGAAACCCCTACAATAAAAAAAATATTGTCTTTGTATTTGTTAGATGAAAGCATGAAAGCTCACCTTGCTAATAGGGAAACCGAAAACCTCCTCAAAGTATGCTGGCTGGCTAATAAGCAGGAGATAGAAGGTCCAACTGCGGCAAAAGTTAGCCACGATAATGGCGTAGACTGGCATAGAGGTGAAGAACTGTCGCCATGGAGTACTGAATTTCTGAAAAGAATACAATCATTACATCCATGTACAGTATTTAAAAATAAAGTTTGGTTCCTACGGCTGTACCTCAGTAGCGCTTAATAGGTTGACCCCCTCTCCAATTGAGGCCTCAATGTATGTTCTCTCTTCTTCACTAATAGTAGGGTGAACAGCTGGGCTTTCATAAGCAAGCAAAAGCCAGAAGGTATACCAGATGATTCCAAAAACTCCTGAAGAACACACACGTCCAAAAGCATTGGTGATTTTTAATTGTGCACAAAAATGTATAAGAAACGCAAACATTTTGAATAGTACATTAAAATGTCATTTGTTGAGGATTTCCACCTGGGATGATAATCAGAGTCACTAAGGGAATCATTAAAATGTTTCAAATAGCCAATTGCTGCTCCGCAATATAGACAAAACTATTAGAACACCTGACCATCACATCCATATGTGTTTTTTAAACATCCTATTCCAGAATTAGTCTCATTCATACTCCTATAATAAGCTTTCCAGACTTCGGAAAATGCTTTTCCACTAGAGTTTTGAAATTGGGAATTTACCCGCCCCCTGTTCCTGTATTCTAACCCTAACACACCAGGTCTGTATGGATTCTGCACAGCTTTGCGCACAGGGGCATTGTCATACTGGAACTGTGTTTTGGCTTTGTTCTAGGGAAGGGAAATATTAAAGAATTATTTATCATATATAGAGACAATGTGCTTCCAACAGATTTGGGAAAACTAAAGTTATAGATGTGCTAATAAGATGTGCACTATTGATGGGCCCCTGAGTAAGGCCCTTAACCCTCAACTGCTCAGTAGTAATTCGATCTGGATAAGAGCATCTGCCCAATGCTGTAAATGGAGATGTGCGCAAACATTTGGCCACATAGTGTATTTATATAATAGCTGTCAGAATAGAAGAAGATAGGTTTTGTTTGGATCCTGTTAGTTTTTATGCCTCATTTCAGACTTCCATTCTTCCATGGTTGGTTTTATTGGTCTAAAATGTGACTAAACATGATGTGAGCTTGAAAAGTGATCTCACCATAGATGTAAAAAACAGAGGGCCATCCCACATACTGCACAAGCACTCCAGCCAGAGGCATGGCAATTACAGCACCTGCATATGAGCCTGTCAAGCAGAACCAGCATGAGAGTTGTTAGTATGTCACCAAGAACCTGGCCTTGTTTTTTGATTTATCTAAACTGTAATTACAGCAGGTCTCCCATGCAATATATATATACGTTCGGGGGTTGTGAGACGGTTGCAGACATACGGTAGTTGAAAAATAGAGTCACCTACTGCAGTCATACAGTATTTCAAAAAAATTCTATATTAAGATATTGATTCTTTAAAGTCCTTTGATAAAATATGAAACGCTATATCATTTTGAATGTACACATCTGAAGTTGAAATTTTCAAGGCAACCCAACAACCATGTTGTTTTTTGAGCAAGCAAAAGATGTGTGACCCTTTACTTGTATCTATGAGAGGAAGTCACCCACCATTCAAGATCAGTATAAAAATGTGATGTCATGGCACCCTTTTATTAAAATAAGGAGGAATGAAGGCTGTTTAATGATTGTATGGGTATCTATTGTATCAGTTCTGGGTTTCTTCTTGTTTTCACATTCATATAGTATGCTTATCTTATTTATTCACAGTTCGTATGTTACTACAGTGTCTTTAATTCAACCTTCATGTATATAGATCATTTTTGCCAAAACATTTTATTGACGTATTCACCACAAAATGATGTGGTTGCCAGGCGGCTTCTTTCTAGTGGAGGAGCCCATTTGCTCCACATTCCATGGCAAGCGGGATAGGTGACTCCCTGCAACACAATAAACAAAGATTTCTTTTTTTCTGACAGCTAACTGAGTTTCTCTTAGACTGTGCGGCTTGCCATCGTAAATGTTTTCGTATACGGATGTAGCCTTAAGATTCGGTGCAATAATATACAATTATATAATCCATCTGATTATCCAAGCGGACGTCTGACATATAAAGAAATAAATCGCATATGTTTAGTTTAGTGTCACGATTAGGAGCATGTTCTACAAAAACAGACCAGTGTGGAACCATAGCGGGCTCTATCCCTTTATCAATGTCAAATCATTTGTAAAATATAGCATTTAGCTGATTTCCTAAGAATCCTTATAAGAGCTTACAAAAATGCAACACACACGTCTCATGGAAATCCCGGAGAATACATTAATCAGAATGACATCCATACACCAGAAAGTGGTCCCAGGTGTGTATACCATATGCACCAAATGTTTAACCAAACATTGGTAGGTGTGGTGACTGAGACTAAGAATAATTCTATAATATTAGTCCTAGCCTTCACCATCATGCACCTGATATTGCTACTTATTTGTATAGGTTCATGGCTAGATGTTTCCAGAGGGTTGCATCCTTCCATGAATATTTACATCAGCTTCCGACAGGTGACCAAACCAAAGGTGGATTTCTCAGAATTGAAAAACAGTTGCATCATCGACTATTTAAACATTTTGTCCGTGGTTACAGTGATAGTGTACATGTAGAATGTACTATAATTTAGAATTGGTGGAAATAGTTTTAAGGTTACAGGAAAGAAACAAGGCCAATCTACATCATTTCTATTGTAGTTAGCGCTCAGTGGTTAAGGTGTTGGACTGCTTATCCAAAGACCGGGGTTCGATTCCCAGCACTGCCAGGCTACCACTGCTGGGCCCCTGAGCAAGGTCCCTTAACTGTCAACTGCTCACTTGTAAGTCGTCCTGGATAAGCGTGTGGGCCAAATGCTGTAAATGTAGCGGTAGAAGTATGAAATATTAAGAAAAAAACATTTACTATCTTATAATATAAGCTTGTGTATTTATCAGCTTCCATTTACAGTTACTGATTTATCCCGATCAGGTCATCGAGGTCTTTTAAATAACTCATTTATTGAATATGGATCAGTCTGTATTAAAATCCATAATTGCAGGTGTATAACACCATTTCATCACTACCTTTCGAAAGCCAGGTGTCACAAACCCCCTCAAGGCTAACACAAGGATTGTGTTATTAACCTGTTGCCACCTCTCTACATTTACTTCTCATACATCATGATTACTGCTATAGAAACGTACATGCAGGACGCCCCTAGACATGGGTTTGTTTGACCTCTTTATGTCCTAGCTTCTTTTTTGTGAAGGATTGAGGATAGTGGCTGTGAACTGATTACTGAGGAGTGAACCATGTCACTAAGAAAGTTCATTACTCCCTGTGCTGGAAAAGTTACAGTGAGCGTTGACTACGTGACTTGAGAAGTGTGTACAATCTTGTCTGTATCCCAGAGGGAGATGAGTGTAAGGCTGCCTTGTGTATGACGGGAATATGTGGTGGTCCACCAACCAACAAATTAGCGCCATAACAACTGAAGTGCATGAAAACTATTTAAACGCAAACATTTATTGTGCTTTTGCTTGCTAATCTACAGTTTTAGGGAGACTATGAAAGCACACTTTTCCCCACACTGCTGAGAATAACTGACAGCATACAGTATGTTTCCCTGTTTATAACCGGTCATGTTCATGCTTGTATTTTAATATTTGTATTTAGTGCCGTTTTAGATTTATATCATCATTGTCATTAAAGTGTTTCAATTAATTTCCTGGTTATTACTACGTTATTATTTTCATCTCAGGTTTACAGTTGCGTCTTACTTTATTCTTGTAGTCTGACTATTCATTTATTCATCGTTTAGCGTTTCTCCTGTTCAGGGTCGTGGGGGCGCTGGAATATTTCCCAGCTAACTTAGGGTGTGAGGCGGTGTACACCCTGTACAATCGGTAGTTAATCACAGGGCTAAAACTTAGAGACAGACAGCCGTTCACACACACATTCACTCCTATGGACAATTTAGAGGAGTCAATTAACCTGTGCTCAATCGCATGTGTTTGGAGGCGGGAGGAAACAGGAGTACCGGGGGGAAAACCCACACAAGCACGGGGAGAACATGCAAACTCCACACAGAAACACCCTGGGTGGGAATCAAACACATGTCCGTCTTGCTGCGAGGCAGGAATGCTAACCTCTCTACCACCGTGCCACCATAATCTGAATACTGTATATTTATTTTTTCACTTTATGTCCCTGTTAAAACTGTAACATGCTGAATTAAGTTCAAGTTCAAGTTCAAAGTTTATTTGTCACATGTACATTATACGTGGTGAACATACAGTGAAGTGCTTTGACGACTAACCGAACGTTTGTAAACTGGAGTGAGGGAGAGAAAGAAATTGTGAAGGGGGGTTGGTTGCATATAAATACTATTGACAATAGGTACTTTTAAGATCAAATTGAGTAATAATTTAAAATTCGTATTCAATATAATCTTTGTAAGGTATTGTATTTTAAAAGTAACTTAAACAAATAAAATTATAATGAGAAAAGATACTTTGGTAGATTGTGCAAATGATTAAACATCCTAGTTCAAGTTCAAGGTTTATTTATCACATGTACATCATACATAGTACAACATACAGTGAAATGCTTTGCACCTAATGCACTGACCTCTACCAGCCCCTGCAAGATTCGCACGAACAGAACGCAGCCATAGTGGACTCTCGCTGCTGATGGGATGAACATATTCAGAACTGACGTCAGGAAAATGGCAGCTCCGAACACCCTATGAACACATGAAGAGACACACATTTAAAGGCATGTGTACTTTTATGGAGTTCAAGCATTGTGCAATATTTCATGAATTTAGCCGAATGGCTTTTCAATAATACTAGATCATGGTGAATGAGTGACATCTACAGTCTAATTCTGATGATGGAATTTGGCAACGAGTAAGTCTGGAGCTAGGTATGAAAAAACAGCAATACATCCTTAACCATGGACATTTCAGTGGACATTTTGTCCACTGCTATGGTCCATACAGCAGTGCAGCATTTTATGTTTCCTTCAGTCATTTTTATTCCCATTACATTCATCATTTGATTCCCCGACCCCACATCCCAAAATCTTGTGTAAGTGACACTTGTAATATTCTAGAGGCTGACGTTTCAGGGAGAGATCTGCGACAGGATCTTTCATTATTAACTCTGTCAGCCTTGCGTCCTCTTTTTCCTGTGAGGCTTTTATTACAGGAGCTATCACACCTCTCATCAACACGCCACACCGCTTTAACTCTTCCAGCACTGACCGAAAATTAGTGCCCCTAGAGGTCTGTACAGAAATGGTGCATTGTGTCATATAATACTGAGCGCTAGCTCAGTGTTTACGGTGTTGGACTGCTGATCTAAAGGACGGGGTTCGATTCACAGCAACGCCAAACTACCACTGCTGGGCCCTTAAGCAAGGCCCTTAACCCTCAACTGCTTGGTTGTAAGTCGCCCTGGATTTCATGTTTCATTTTCAGATCGTATTTATCGCATGCACATACAGGCAGTGAAATGTTTTGATTCCGCATATCCCAGCATATGAATTTGAACGCTGGGGTCAGAGCGCAGGGTCAGCCAGAACGAACGGCGCCCCTTGCTCAAGGACCCAATGATGGTAGCTTGCCTGGTGCGAGGCTTGAACCCCGACCCTCTGATCTCTGAGCCAGAGTCTTATACCATTGAGCCACCACAGCTAAGGATAAGCGCGTCTGCCAAATGCTGTACATTTACAGTTAGAGAATTTGCCCGACGCTCTTATCCAAAGCAACTTACATCCGAGCAGATGAGTGTTAAGGGCCTTTGATCAAGGGCCCAACAGTGGTAGTTTGGCAGTGCTGGGTATCAAACCCTGGTCTTCGGATCAGTAATCCGACACCCTAACCACTGAGCTACCACTTCACCTAGTTTCTGGCGCTTACCTGTTTGCTGCTAACTTGTTGGAAATGAAGCCGCCAGGGATTTGAGTAACAATATAACCCCAGAAAAATGAGCCATGTATCAACCCTACTGTCTCAGGGTCCCAGTTGAATTGGGCCGGCTGGAAAATAATTAAAAACAACAAACATTAATACATCTTTTGATCGAGTGCAATATCGAACACAAAATGAACATTCCAATTGATGAGCAATAAGACAGAAAGATAGAAAGAACAATAGAGTGATAATTTAGCTATCCGTATTTTTCTGGAATCAGACCACAGGAAATTGCCGGACCTAACGACACAGAAACTCATTTAGAAGATTTTCATCTCAAATCAAAACTAAGATAATCTCTTGTCACCTTGGCTGAACTGGTTAATTACTTTGTCTTCCTGCAGACTTCATTTATATAACGGATGTCAAACGGTTCTGCAGTACAAAAGCGATGGAATAAAAATAGAAATATATTCATAAACTGTTCATAAATGCAATTTGTCCTAATTGTCTTTTGTTGGGTGGCACTATATGACACTAGAAGGTAGTATGACCGCCATGCTGTCCAGGGTCCTGGTTTGAACCTGAGCTAAGGTTACGGTCTGTATGGAATTTCACCTGTTCCCCTGGTTTCTATCGGGTTCTCGGGCTTTCTGCAAAACGTGCTGCGATGTGAATTAGCTAGTCTACATTGCGCTGGCATTATATCCGGTGTGTATTCCTGCTTTGTGCCCATTGTCCAAAGGTTAGGCTCTGGATTCACAGTGACCCTTACAAAAAGATGAATGTATATTCCTTTATTCACCTGCATCACAGCAGTCCCATTGATGTACACCGTGTTGTTGTTGACCATTTCCACGATGGCTACACCCAGATTGCAGCGAATACCAAATGAGATACAGAAACCCAAGCCGCTGAGAATGGCGATGATGTAGCGCTTGGGCAGGCCGAAGCAACCGCAATCGAGCAGCGGTGGGCTTCGGTGCGAAGCTGACACGGGTCTACCGTCTTCCGTTAGCTCTATTGGCGCATCCTCATCTACATTGGTGCCATCAATCTTCCTGCAGAGACGAGGAAGCGACATGATATATAAAACGGGAAGTTTATTTAGTGTAGATTAACCTCCTAAGACCCAGGCTTTGGTTTGGCCTGGATTTTATGTCCATGTAAGTGGACGCCAGGTTGAAGGACGTTAATTACACTTGAAGGTAGCAATCCGTATTACTTAATTAAACTCATCCTCTAGTCCTTCTTTCAACGGTTTGTTCACTACAGTGTTTGTATGTTGCATGTTTTTGCTTTCTTACAAGAAAATCCTGTCTGTTATCAGCGAGGTCGAAAGGCGACCAAGCACATGGCTTCAGAAAGGTCAGCGAGTTGAGCTTTTGTCACTCAGTCTCTTTTACATGCATGCACACCTGCACTATTTTGGAAACTCCGTCTCATCTGTCATGCTCCATGTCACAGCTATGACTTTCATCATGTCTGCGCACAAACGCACTCCTGTCCCTTTATTTCCTAGAATAAAGAGAACCTCTGAAAATTTCCTGAAAATATTGTAGTACTGTCTAAACTAGTTTATCGTTATATAATAGCACCCCAAAGCCATGCTATTTCTCGCTCCTGATGGCTGTGAACCAGGATAACTAAGTTTTATTTTTATAATGTTTCATCATGGGTTATTGGAAAGACTCCGAAATTTTAGGCTTCCTCAATAGTCTGGTTCTGCACACCGCTCACAAATGGCATGAACACAAAGACATACTGTATATTGTGCTTTATTAAAATATAATCTCACACTGTTGACATTTTACAGTTACTGGTAATGACTGTGAACACTCTGTCAATACATTATAAATGATATTTCTGTTACAGTTTGCCAGATAATAATCAGGGAAACAGCACACTATTCCATATTTCATATTCACACAATGTTTCGCCGTATGAAATATTAAAATAAATATGTTCAATTTTACTAATCACTTAATAGAGTTTCCCGCTAGAGATATTGCGCTTTAAAATGTCAGGAATTCACAATGCGGCACTGAACCGTGGATGATAGAACATTCCCCAGGCACAGGAAATGATTTGCTCTACCTTTTATATTTTTTATTTATTTATTTATTTATTATCGGTTTGTCTTATTTTGGACAGTGATCTTCCATTCATATGAACTTTCCAGCTAGGTTGCACTTCTGTAAATGTGTCAGTGTCTGATTGCATTGTTTCATGAGCATCATTAACATCTAAGATGAATAGACAGTGCTTATATATGAAGTGACGATTAAATAGAGAATATTTACACCAGGATTACAATAAACAGCATAAAATTGAAGAAAATACATAAAAAAAAACAATATTATCTGAATATAATATTAAAAAACAATATTATCTGAATATTAACAATACTATGATTTCAATTCATTTGAATCTATACATCAGGTCCACTATATAGGGTTCATTGAAAACTTCCAAACAGATTTGTTACAGTTATTATATGCTGTACTAACTTTTTAAAACAACAGTATTTATCCGTTCTACATATAAACACATTATTGAGCATTATGTTACACACTTACCTCTGCAGGTTCCCCATAGAGTCACCTACCGCATACTTCATCTCCTCCTTCCCCGGCTTCAGCACCTTCTCCTTCAGCCCTGTAAGTCCTCCAAACGGCATCTCTTTTCCTTTCTACTTCTATTTTACAGATCGGTGTCCCCAAATCGGTCTGTTTTTGCCAAATAGGCAACAGGTCCACTAGGCAATACTCATCCTTTTCTGGTTGGGCTGGTGTGACTGAGGTGCATTGGAGGGGAGGTGGGATGCTGCGCCTTGATGCTCTAGCTGCACTAGATTGGTGGCACTAACTGGAAGTGCAGGAGCTGAACACGTAATGCTCTCAGTTGTCCTCAGAAGAACTTGTTCGCTTGGCAAGAGCATGAAGAAGAATCTTGAAAAGCTCTTGTTTGGCGGAATGAGGAAAGCGTTTTGCCCTGATTGAACTACAGTATATCATTGTGCAAAACACTAAAGATTTCAGAGGAGCCTTTACTGTCTCCAGTACCGGCAAATATTGCGGATACCCACCGGTAGTCCCTCCGATCCTTACATTCAGGGCTTGTCTCATTTAGAGCAGGTCACTAAGACAGGCAGTCTCAGGTCATTAAAGATTGATGGAAGAGATAGACAGGCGGGTGCAGTGTTGTATGATATGAGTAGGTGTAACTAGAGACACAGCTTTCGTCTCTCACACTCACACTCAGGATCGTTATGTGTTAGTGTAACAAAGCTATAGCAGGTTAAACGAGTGTCAGAGTAGCAGCAATGCCACCGCACTGATGCGTGTTCGAACTGCGAGGGAGAAAAACCATACACAGACCTGCATTTACGTCTACCTCATACGAGAGAGTTTTAGACTCCTGTACATGAACAGTGTTAGAACTATAATGTAAAAAAAAAGATCAAGGTCTAAAAGCTTCATCAGCAGTGTGTATTTGGCATTTCTATCATGTTTGTAGAGCAGCTTTAGGTTTCAGCCCTCGGTCCAGAAATTACGTATGATACTCTCCAACACAGATTTCATTTCATAAAGACCATCTGTAATTAAATAAAGAACTTATACTGTATCAGCTGAAATATAGGGTTTATAATCGGTTAAAACCAGAAGTTTTGCTTGGGTTAGTGTGTAAATAGTCATTTATTTTGTTGTGCTTCAGTCACTGTTTCAATATTATAATAATATAATACTATTATAATATCTATGTTTTAATTTTCTTACATTTTTTTATGAATAGTTTGCTTGCAGTTACGCATGCTTGTTGATATTATATATATATATATATAGAGAGACAGAGAGAGAGAGAGAGAGAGAGAGAGAGAGA
>JAOUQX010000030.1:19608972-19622114 GCA_028566295.1 Liobagrus marginatus
AGAGAGAGAGAGAGAGAGAGAGAGAGAGAGAGAGAGAGAGAGAGAGAGAGAGAGAAAAACAAATCAAAAGAAACACAAATGGAGCCAGAAAGTCTTAGTGATTAAGATGAGGAGTAAGAGACATATAATGAGACAGAAAAAGAGAGAGAGAGATACTAAGAGAAATAAAGCGAGCAAAATAAATTGACAAAGAAAGGTGTAGAGAATAAAAATAAACATTTAAATAAAGACTGAGTACGAGAAACCAGAGATGGTGAGAGAATGAGAAAGCGAGAGAATGAGAAAGCGGGTGGGGGTGGGGGGGTGGGAGAGATAACAGAAAGAAACAATAGCAAGTGCTGATCCTGAGTCAGCGAGTGTGTGTGCGTTTTGTTTATCACAGAAAGTAGTGTGTAGTGTTTCTCGTTCATGTGGCGGTGTAGAACCGGTAGTTTTACCGCTGTTGTGGGACGTGCTGGAGGTTAATGTTCCTCCCCAGCTCCAGCGGTTCTGCTTCGGTCGGACTCGCTCACTCTTTTCCTGAGTTCTTCTCACCACTGCTTCATAGCGAGTCTAGAACACACACACACACACCTCAAAATAAGTTCCACCTTTCCCCCTTTAGGTTTACACTTAAAGGGGCTGTTTGTAGGTTTACACTTAAAGGGGCGGTTTGTATGTATGTTCAAAATGTAAAACAGAATATAAAAGAGCAAGCTAGGGTTGCTTGTTCCAAAGACAAACACACATTTGCAGAAGTATAAAATGATATATAGTAATACGATGTTGATTTACATACATACGCAAATATGCTTTCGTAGACTGTAATGCGTTTGCATATGATTTTAATTCCATCTTACTGGACGAAAATGTCGCTAAAAATACCCGTGTTGTATATATATATATATATATATATATATATAAATATTTGTATAAATCCATATAATGACTTAAAACTGTGAGGAACGTAATTCTGGGGATGAGGATGATGATGATGAAGACGGAATCGTCACCTTCTCCTCTTCTAGTCTCTGGCGTCGTTTCTCCTCCACGGCGATGCGCCTTTGCTCCTCCTTAACCTTTTGCTCCTCCAGTCGCCTCCTTCGCTCCTCCAGCTGCTTTTCATAGTACAGCCTCGCTCGCTCGTCACGCACCAATAACTGAGCCCCACGCACAGCTACACACACACACACTAAACTCAGCAAGTGTACAAATTCAACAAGTCACCTCCTCGTTTGCTCGCGTTTATTAAAAGGCAAACAAATTAAAAGGCAAATCAATCAGGTGTAAATTTATGACTCAGAGCTTTTACATAACCCTTTGCGGTTACCATGGCAACCAGGCCAACAAAAGTTTACATAATGACTAAAGCTCACCACAGCAACCTGCCACGTCCGGCTAATCATGCAGAAAGACCGCATGCTTCTCTGTGCAGCCAGATTTATTTATTATAGTCCCTGAAACATCTCACACACACCGTTATAAACCGGAAAAACCTACGAGCTTTTAAACAGGAGAACGGAAATTGTTTTTTTGTGTCTGTAACAACAAAATAAAATGTAAAAAATGTAAAAAAAAAAACAAAAACGTCGCCCTCGGACACGGAGTTCATCGTCCCATCATTCTGAGCCCAAACTTGTGTGTCATACCATTCTGTTTCTCTCTCTCCTCCCTCCTTTCCCGGGCCTGTCGCTGTCTCTCGTCAAGTTTGAGCACCAGCGGCTCTAAACACACATCCACACACGAACACGACAACGCGCACGAACACACACTTTGTTCAACAGTTTGTTAAATGGAAATGGAAAACGTATAAATGTCTATTGTTTGCAATACTTTTACTGTGTGTATGCGTGCGTATGTATGTATGTCTGTGTGTGTGTGTGTGTGTTACCAGGTCTCGGTACAGCCGCAGAACTGGAGATGATGTACGAGCTTGCGGAATCTGGACGACTCAAAGGTTTGTTTTCATCGGCTCGGAGAACCGAGTCAGATTCTGAAAGACAGAAACAGTTAAGCTTTGAATGAAGTGCTTACAAAAAACAACGTGCATCACCCACACAGTGTGTGTGTTTGTGTGTGTGTGTGTACTCTTTGTTTGCTTCATTTTTTTTATTCCTGTTTCTCTTTTTGTTTTCCGGGTTCTGACTTCATCCCGGCTTTTTTTTTTTTTTTTTTTTTTTTAAACAACCAGTACGGAGTTGCTTTCGCTATTTTTGGCAACCGGAATTAAACACACTCACAGATCCGTGTTGAATTATGACATCAGCTTGAGCTGTGTTTATCGAGTCAGCTGTTTGCGGCAAGGCAGATTGTTGTTACACCCGATCGCATTCAACCAATCATCTGGTCTTTTGATGTTTACGATTCCGGGGAGCTTCCCGGGTACGAACACGCGTTCGGGTGTTAGGGAAAAAAAATCGGCACGGCCTGTTTGCATGCGCCCTCTGCCTCGCTTCGCCTCGCCTCGCCTTGCCTCGCCCTGCCGATGTTGACTTTGCGTTGTGCGTGATCCAGTTTTGGATGTGAAAGGAAATGTATTCCTAAAGCCGATAGATGTTGGATTACGTCCACTGGTTAAACCACTTCCTGTGCTTGTTTCGGGCCACTAGGGGTTCGAATTAATGCTTTCTGTGACGTCGCATCAACCAGACGAGATGCATTTTAGCGTCGTAGTTTTGAATAACAAAATTTTTGAAAAGGACGCCAGTCTTGTAATTTGTTGCAGATAGGTCATAAGAAATGACGTATTATGTGATTGGTGTTTTGATTGTTATCCAAATTCAGTATCTTGGAAAATTTGAATATTGTGAAAAGGTTTAATACTGAAGACACCTTGTGCCACACTCTAATCAGCTAATTAATTCAAAACACCTGCAAAGGCCTTTAAACGGTCTCTCAGTCTAGTTCTGTAGGATATACAATCATGGGGAAGACTGCTGACTTGACAGTTGTCCAAAACTGAATGCCATGAGTTTGTTTTTTTTTTGTTTTTTTAATCAAGTAAAATCAACGTCAAGGCCATCGTTAGCTGTGAGCTAAACGGTAGCGATCTCTGATCACTGTAGTGTTAAGTCGAGTCATTTCAATTATGCATGGTGGAATAGAGCAGTGTGTCTGTTAGCAGAAACCACTGCTATGGGTTTAACTCTCTTAGCTCATGTGTGAGTGTGATCGAATTTCATTTCATTCAGGGCTTGGAAAATTCCCGTTCAAATCACGTCAGATGTCAAAAAAAAAGAAATAAAATAATAATGATTTAAAAAAAAAAAAAAAAAAAAAAAAAAAAAAGGTTAATGTTCTTCACTTTAACCATCGTGGAATTGATACGTGTTCGATTACAGAAATTACTAATTAAAAAAAGAAATAGGTAGCGCTCGGAAATAGCCGCCACCACTGCCGGCTCCGGATTTCTTTTTCCTGTAAGTAAACCTGAAGCTTTTTAAGTCCTGATTTCACCTGACCCATTTACTCACTATCCATTTCCAAACCTTTATATCCGTAAACAATAGGTTCTATCCCTTAAGAAATACAGTACAGTGAGACCAAAAAAAAAAAAAAAAGCAGCAACAAATATCTGTCGCTCGGCGTTACAGCTGAACCACTTATTACGGAACTTACTTTGAACAAAAGCCCCCAGATCTCATTAGCACGTTGGGGTAAGCTAACCTGAACTCGTTCGTTCTCCATTGAGACCGACGGAATTAGAATACGGCTAAAGCACTAAAGCACTTCCTGTTGCTGGATCTGAAGCTCAGCGTTACTGAGGGACCGAGTTTTTTTGGGGGGATTCCCAGGGGGGGCTGACATCAGCACGGGGAAGTCACATTACACCAGGTGAGGTTGTAGCTCAGTGGTTAAGGTGTTGGGCACCAGCCACCAAACCACAACATTTGGTTGCGACACCTGAGCAGCTGCCCGCTTGGATAAAAATGAGTTAACTATAAGACGCTCTGGATACGGCGGTCTCCAAATTCCAGGAAGGTAAATGTCGACATATACTCAGCCCGTCTACGATGCGGGACGACCGGGGTTCGATTCCGGCCTGTGGTCATTTCCCGATCCCTTCCCCCGCTTCATATCACCACTGTCCTATCAAATAAAGGCATAAAAAAAAAAAAAAAAAAAGATATCTTTAAAAAGTTCCCCCGAACTTTTGATGTTCAGATTTGATGTTTGTATCAGACCCTGCGTTTTAGTTTCATCCAATCCCATGCATTTATGCAAATTACTTTACAGAGGAAAACTAGCTAGCTATAAACATTAGCTCAAATATAAAGAGTTTCATCTGTTGTTTTCCGGTTTTCTTTACCCGTCTTGCTGAATTAAGCTAGAAAGTTCAACAATAAAAAAAATTAAAAATGAGCGCGTTTACGTCACTTGTGTGTGGTACGTTTCGGGAGCGCTAGTCAAAACGATTGGCCTGACGCAACACCGTGTTTTAGCCATCGTGGCTTGAAAGCTGCTGGTTTGTTCATTTTTATCTACTTCTGTTGAAATTAAAAGCCTCTCTATTGATTCGTCGATAAGCTACAGAGTAGATTGATGGCACTAAGAACTTAGCTTAAAAAAACTGTTTATTCAAAGGTTCCGCATTAAAAAAAAGGTAGCTATTAGCGCCAGTCCATCATGCCGCCTGTTATCCTGTAGGTAAGCACAGAATCTGATACAACTGACCCGTCGGAAATTTCCGTGGGTTATATAAAGTAGAACCGACGTTATATACGAAGGCGGAGTCTTCGACAGACATCCTAATGACGAGAGAAACGTCGTCCGATATTACATTACACTTAGGGATTTATTCCTGATGCAGGATAACTGGGTTAAACAAGGATTTAGCGGAACATCCTCTCACCGTGAACCGGGTTATTCCTCTTATAAGGAAAAGGAAAAGCGAGGTCATATTTCCTCCTTCTGGACTAGTCGAAACTCTCTCGCCCGCTCACATAGTGGTTCGAAAAGTGTGAAAAGTGACATACAAAAAGTATAACGGTGTTAGTTAACACACACTCAAATGTGTGGGGGGTTGGGGTTGGGTTGGGGAGGTAGCTGTGTCCTTAAGAGACATGAATTCATTCCAGAAACAAAGATTCCGATCGATACAGCACCGATCACGAGCGTGTACGTGTGTGAGAAGGATGAAACCGCAGGGATGGGCAACTCCGAGGGTCATCGAGGGTCGCTGTCCTGCAGAGTTTAGCCCCAGCCCTAATCATACACACCTGCCTGTAGCTTTCTAGTGATCTTAAAGACATTACTTAACTAGTTTAAGTGTGTTTAATTCGGGTTGGAGCTAAACTCTGCAGGACGGTGGCCCTCGAGGACCGGAGTTGCCCACCCCTGCCTTAGGAGCTTAGCGTTAGCCTATGCTAATCTGTGGAGAAAAACAGACAAAGCACAAAAAGTGCTTACAGAAATAAATAAAGTACACATCCTCAAGTGTCCCTGGAGTATTCCGGCATATATTTTCCACCGAAGGAACACTCCATCCCAGTCGGCGTGGTGGAAACGTGTTGGAATATGCCGGGAACACCTGGGTGCGAGACGCGAACAAGTCCTGGAGCGGATAGTGTTATCTAGTCAAATATTTGACACGCAGGATCTGTAGGCTCATTTGCATATGGCACACAATAAGCTCACGCATGACGAGTTATGACATCACATCATACGGAATGCGCCATCTTGTTTTTCAGTGCACATTACAGCTGATTGACTGATTCAAGCTCATTGATCATGGCTTGAAGGTTTAAATATTTTGTCGTGTGAGTGTGTGTGTGTGTGAGAGAGAGAGAGAGAGAAAGAGAGACATGCTTCAAATCAAAAGTGACACTAGGCACGTTCCAACGATCCGGTCGGTCACGTTCTCCTGACCTCACGTCATTATCGCTCGCATCCTCCACCTACAAGTCATGTGACCAAAGCGCAAAGAGTCGGCTTACAGCGCCACGCCCGGTTTTACTCGCAGGAAGCGTGTTTACGACTCGGATAATAGTCAATGCTCGTTTTTGACAATAACACCAATGAACAGCAGTCATCTGAAAAGATCCGATTGTTTGCCGTGACGCAGAGAATAATAAACACAAAATAGTTCTAGTCTCTCAGGCGTGGCGTTAAAGCGAGGAAAACCTCAGACTCGCACACAAGTATGACCACACACCTACACAAATACAAGTACTGAAGGCTTTTTAGTGAAAAGATATGAATCATATTTCAGTATGGTAGATCACCATTCAAATAATAATAATAATAAATCATAACAATAGTGGAAGACATGTTGCACGTTATGGATGCTTACTTGTTCATAAAGCGCTATTAGCATTATTTTTGCTGCAAATCTCCAGTCTCAGTGCTATAAAGCCCGCTGTATCTGTTCCTACTACCGGTTGCCATAGTAACGTTTCTCTGTGCATGCTGCAACTTGCGTTTATAATCGGTTTTTGCCGCTAAAATCAAACGTACCCAAGTGCGATTTGGGGTTTGTGTATAAAAATTCAGCCGCGTCTACCTCCATATTATATGATAATGAAGAAGCGGTACGCGCCGTCGTCACTCCTATTGGCAGTCGCTGGACACGCCCACATCTAATTGCGTACGCAGAGAAGAATTTCGAGCTCCGTGCGTCGCCGTTTCTCAGAGCTACACGCGGTTCCAGCGTTCGACGACGACGCGACTGATTCTCGGCGCGCGAGAGGTCCGATAAAGACGTCTTTCTAGAAACAAACGAAGCGACGATGCGGTTCGAGCTTTTAGATACGTTAAGGTACAAACGTTCCGTGGTAGATTTATCCTTTCGATTTAAATAGCAAGGTTTTCAAACTGCTAATCGACACAGTGAGCATTTAAGATTAGACTCGTAACATTTATTTTTGCAAAAGCCAGGGAAAAAACACACACCCACACACACACACACGTCACTGGCCTACATTCACACCAGCGTTCATTGTGCAGCTTTGTGCATCTCCGATGCAGGCAACTCAACCCGGCTTTAGCTCACATCGTTAATCCGCAACCCCGTTTCTGGTGAGGTCCAAAATTCTGTCACAACTCTAATCAATGTCACCAGCTAAAAGTCCGGCTCGCTTTGCCGGATCATCCCGAGACTAGAGTTAGAACTGAATCCGGCTTCAGTTTCTCAACTTCCTCTCTACCCTCTGCTCACCTCTTTTCCTTCGTTTTTTGCGCCGGCTTCGCTGTTCCTCGTCTTCCTCGGTGATGGTGGTGAGGGAGGTGATGACCGACCTGCTGCCCCCCTTCCTCAGCCTGGGGGGCAACAGCATCCTCCCTCAATCTGCACACCGCCTCTCTGTCTCTCTCTCTCTCTCTCTCTCGCTCTCTCTCGCTCTCTCTCGCTCTCTCTCGCTCTCTCTCGCTCTCTCTCGCTCGCTCTCTCTCGCTCTCTCTCGCTCTCTCTCGCTCTCGCTCGCTCTCGCTCGCTCTCGCTCTCGCTCTCGCTCTCGCTCTCTCTCGCTCTCTCTCGCTCTCGCTCTCTCTCTCTCTCTCTCTCTCTGATACATTCAAATTTTTTATCTCTGACAGTGTCTTACCATTTGTTTAAACAATTTTTAATGTTTTTTGTTTTGTAGGTCAGAAGGGGATGATCCGCATGTGAAAATGAAATGTTTCAGGTACTGACAATAATAAAGACTTTTAAATTCAAATTAAATTTACTTTTTACTTTTTCTATGCCCCTCAATTTACCTTTAAAGCATAAGGAAGTGTGCTAGTTTCTTATACTACCTACACCACCAGCCTTGAGATCCACCTCACCAGGTGCGACTGACGTTTGGAATAGGCAAATAGGGGTTAAATATGAACCCTCGGACCACCTCGTCAGTTCCTAGACAGGAGCAGTGGTGGCTTGAAATGGTTAACGCTCTAGGGTGTTGATTGCAGGATCAAGGTTCAGCCTTCCAAACTGGAATATGTAAAGAACCATATTTCACTGTGCTGTAATGGATAACGTGATAAACCTTCATGTTAAATAGCAGCCTTTATTTAAGACCCAAGTACAACCATCTCTTCAGGACATATTTCCCAACCAACATCTTTCCCAATATATCGCGTCATACCAAATGTGTTTCATCAGCTCTGGTGCCTTTATGGAGACAGTGTGTAGGATGTTTTTTTTCTGACACTAATCGGTGGAAACATGTTTCAGCTTGCCTGTTCATCCAGGTCGGATTGTTTGGCGGCTTTATATGGAATTATCACTGTAACCAGCAAACAAACTGATTAGTTCTTGGAAATGATCCAGGCAGAGTCAAGGTTATAGAAAAAAATAGTTTTTCTTCATTCGCCTCTTTCAGGTTTGAAGTATATTTTATGGGTGTTTCTGACGTACAGTTAGGTGGTGTTTAGTTCTCTTAGGTTGAGCTTTTCTTTACTTAATTAGGTGAAATCTTAATTAGCGGGTAAGAGAAGGTTGATTGTTTGACCTGGTGTGTGAGAGTGAAGATTCTGAAGGCTGATGTCGTTTTGATGGAGCTTTGTACTTCTTCTATTTTGTTTTCTTAGTGCTCAGGGCATTTATTATGAATGTGTCTCTTTTTGCTAGCATACACTGTTCACTAAGAGCGAGTCTCTGTACTTTCTGCACTTTGCCCCAGTTTCAATTGTTTGATTTACTAAATAAATAAAGGTGCCAAAGCTTTTTACTTCTATTAAACGATTAGTCAGTGGCGTCATCTGATTTATTGTTAGCAGGACAGACTCTTGCGATCAGAGGAAGTGTTTTTTTTTTTTTTTTTTTTTTTTTTCTGGCACACATTAACCCTCCTGAACAAGTCTGAAAAAGCACAGCATATCATATCTGATCCCTAGCGTCGACCCCATCTAATTCTAAACTGCTTTTTAAATGGATCTTTTTAGCATGTGTGAATGTTTGTTTATCGGGACTGTGACATGGTCATGACATTTCAGTCTGGTCAGTGGAATGATGCAATGGAGCGATGAGTTAAATATGCAGGTGAAGCTTGTTTGATGTTGATGTATCTACTTTATCAGTTGAGGGCCTCTTTTAGGATTGTTTGCTGCAGTTTCCCGGTCTTAATAGCACGTAAGGCTAACGTACACCTAAAGACTAGAATTGTTTAGCATATTTCAGAAACGTATCATGATCTCTAAAGACCTGGATAAGTGTTGGGGATGGTCAGGAAAAAATAGAACTGCAGAAAGAGAGACAGAGAAAAGCGGGCTCCGCTTGTTGATGGTCATTTGCTACACTGTATAAGTGTTCTTAAAGGACGTCAACGCGCTAGCGATGCACTTGGAGCAAGCAGGTTTTTTTCCCATGTTGTTCCTCCCTGTAGTTTTTGTTATTTTTTGCTAAACACTTTTAGACATGAAACAAATTTTGGAGAAGGTTTTTGTTCAAGTTCAAAGTTTATTTGTCACATGTACATCATACATGTACATCATACATAGTACAACATGCAGTGCAATGCTTTGACGACTGGCCGAAAGTTTGATGTAAATAGCAAAATAGGGGTGAGGGAGAGAAAAAGTGTACAGGGGGTTGGTTGAACATAAATACTATTTGCAGGTCTATTTCATGTTTTTAGAAATGTTTTTAAGATCTTCAGTCGTTTGTCATTGTGCCGTTGTGTTCAAACATAAACTCGTTTTTCACAGGGAACCCCACAGCCAAATTGAAAAACGGCGGCGGGACAAAATGAATAACCTAATCGACGAGCTGTCTGCAATGATTCCCACGTGTAACCCCATGTCCCGCAAACTCGACAAACTCACTGTGCTGCGTATGGCTGTGCAACACCTCAAGTCACTCAAAGGTACACTTCACATTTCAAAGCTATATTACGATTATTCAACAGCATTGCCTAACGCCAGTACATCAGTTACTGACCATAGCTTTTCTCTTTTGACCAGGTTCAACCAGCTCTTTTGCCGAAGCCAGCTACAAGCCTTCGTTCCTTCCTGATGATGAACTCAAGCACCTCGTTCTTAGGGTAATCCTACGATGTGTACAGCAGTGGGACGAAACGTAATACTGACCTGAATTCATTTAAAGCAAGACTTCTCAGTTTTAAGGAGCCGGTTACCCCGTTTTTAGGCTGATCTCAATGTCGCTGTCGATGCTCCCTGATTAGGAGATTCAGCATGGTTTCTTTCCACTTTTAATTACAGTGACACTATCTAAGCATTGACGTTCATATAGATGAGATAGAGATGATGCGTTTCCATCAATATGTCATGCAGTCTTGATGCATCATGTGAAATAAGTTGGGCTAAGTTGGCTGACTTCACATGTCTTGGAATAAGCACATGTCAGCCTTCAGTCTGCCTGGTTGGTAGATAGATGTATGACTGGCTGGTGAGTAGAAAAGGAAAAAAAGAAAATTGATTTGCCATTCAAATCTCGGGTGAACGCATGCGGCATTAAGATCAGAGGGTGCCAAATAGTTCGTTTTATGATAATAGTGTTTACTTGCCATTAACCGAGTAATGAACTGATAGTTTTGATTGGATGCATACTGGATGATTAACTAACAAAACAAAGTATAACGGTGCCAATTTCTATTGCAAAATAAAAAACTGTACAGAACCAAAAAATGTTAGTTATAAATGGAATCTAATTGCAAATACTTTATATAAATCCAGAAAGTTGTGCTTAAAGATGTCTGCCTTTAATGCTCAATACAAATGCGCATATGTATAGTCTCACAGTTTTTTGTTTCCATTTGGAAGCAGATGATTTATTATCTAAGCAAAATAGCAAAAATATTTATTGCAGTGGAAAACCATCATATGGATTTTGTTGATAACCGATAGATTGGCTAATAAACTACCGGTGCCGATTAATAGGCTTGCATAAAGAACGAACATGTTATCGAGAGATAGTACAGTACCGGTATCTCTGAACTACAAAACTCTGTCCCAGTTTGCAGAAAGATGTTATTGCACTAGATATTCTCTGTAGTCCAGCTGTTCTTTGTATGTTTTTCATTCCACTGTGACCTTTGTACTCTTCATGTTGTCCAGGCTGCAGATGGATTCCTGTTTGTGGTTGGATGTGACCGAGGGAAGATAGTATTCGTTTCAGAGTCTGTTTCAAAAATCCTGTACTATACCCAGGTGAGTGTAAGAGCTGGTAAACAGGACCTTGTACCATAATGAAGTGCCGAACGTTTATTACACATTGTGGCTCATTTTACTGTTCTGTGTTCTAGCCAGAGCTGATTGGCCAGAGTTTGTTTGACTATGTTCATCCAAAGGACATAGGAAAAGTAAAGGAGCAGCTCTCAGCCTCTGAACTGTACCCACGGGACCGCCTTATAGACGCCAAAAGTAAACAATTTAAAGTGATTAGCAATCCTTCTATTAAGACTTTGTCTACAGCTCCTATTTGACCATTTATTGTTCCCATTGAACGCAATGTTTGTGTGCGCACATGTATCTAGCGGGACTCCAGGTACAAGCTGACCTGCCTGTAGGATCCACGCGTCTCTGTTCAGGAGCTCGCCGCTCATTTTTCTGTCGTATGAAGTGCAACAAAGTTGCTGTTAAAGAAGAAAAGGACTTCCAGGCCAGCTCATCAAAAAAGAAAGGTAAGCCGTACAAACCAGGGCCTTGTTCATAGCCTGTAATTCATCCCAGCACCACCACACTACCACTTTTGGAAGCAAGGCCCGTAAGCGTCAATTGCTATGTTGTATAAAATATTATAGGTATATTAGGTATTATAGGTATAGGTTGTATAAAAAATTAGGTAAATGCAAGTTTTTCTGCACAAGGGTGTCTGGCAAATGCCAAAAAATGGAACCAATAGACACCGCGCTATCAAATAAGACAACAGGACTGGCACGGAAGAGCCGTCAATAAAAATGTCAGATGGTGTTATTAAACTGTTTCTCGACACCTGAGTAAACTGTTGAACTTGTTGGACAGTTAAACAAGACAAAACAGATGTGTATTTTAATATGGGTGACTGTAACCTGCTGCAATACAATAGCTTTAGAAAATAACAATTTAGTTAGTTAATAATTGAGGTAGCGCACTCGCGCCGATACATATACTCAGTGCTGTGGTCGAACTGGGTTCGATTCCGGGCCGTGGTCATTTCCCGATCCCTTCCCCCACTTCATTTCACCACTGTCCTGTCCATAAAGGTATAAAAGCCCCCCAATATAAATCTGTCTGTCTATCTATACATTTTTTTTTGATCATCTATCTCTTCTTTAACAAGATAGCTATCCAGATGTTTACTGGCTTCCGGAGTTATAATACATCGACTAAGCTCCCCTTATCTGTAGCTCTAAAGTGTATCACAGGTTATTGTCATGTTTGGCAATGTTTCATTATTTTTATGGCTTATTAAAGTATATGAGCTGTTCATGTGCTTGTTAGATTAGAACTGTTGCTTGTTTGTTTTGTGATCAGTTACAAAAGTACAGATAAGGGTGGAATGTGTAAAAAGGCCATATGCAGTCCTTTATCTAAATAGAATTTAAATGTATCATGGTGTTTGCGCATCAGATTATTCCAAATAAAGGAAGAGTACAAAGACTAAAAAATGACTAACGCATCCTGTGCATTGCTGATGTTAGCTACCCAGGTTTTGTATTTGTTTGTCACTGAATGCGGTCACAGTTATATATTACCGCACCTCTAGGTACAAAGTTTATTGGCCATTTATGTTAAAAGCACGAGTGTAGTTTAACGGCTGTAGTTCATCTATAATTCAATAAAGGATCACAATGTGTTGGTGCAAAATGGTCTGACTACAGCAGACGGTACACAGGAAAAAGCCAATGGAATTTACTTTTTGAATATCAGTTTCTCGTGAAAAACTTGTTTTAATGCTACAGTATTGTCATATTTTACCGGGGGGAAAAATGAACTATGCATTCCACAAAAACTAAGAATCCAAACGGATGTTACTGGCATTCTTCAACAGCTACTTTAACACTTTTTGAAGCAAGAATGTAATACTATACTCGGAATTTCTGTCAGTGCAAATTCCCTAATGGGATTTTTTTTTTTTGAAAGATTTATTTTTGGGCTTTTTATGCCTTTAATCGATAGGACAGAGAGTGAAATGAATTCAAAGTTCAAAGTTTATTGGTCACATGTACATTTATACGTGGTACAACATACAGTGAAATGCTTTGGCGACTAACCGAAAGTTTGCTATAGGTGGGGTGGGGAAG
>JAOUQX010000030.1:19828709-19838954 GCA_028566295.1 Liobagrus marginatus
AAAACCCAAGTTTGCGACTGAAAAATGGGGGGGTCGACTTATACGCCGGGTCGACTTATACGCCGGCATATACGGTAAGTATTTATTATATTTTTAAAATGTTTCTCAATTATTCTGGAAAAAAGGTTTGTAAATATGGGCTTTAAATGTCTGTTGATGGCTCCTCCCAATACCATTTGTAGATAAATGGCTATCACTAATACTAGATACAATAGCAATTTACCAATTCCTCAGTAAACTATTGAATAAAGAGAATATTTCATAGAAACATTATTAGAAAGAAACTATCATTGGAGAGCAAAATAATCCAGCAAGCAATCTTAGCTAAATGACTCAAATGTCATGTAAACAGCAGATGAACTAAACATTATATCCTTGCTTCGCCTATGTGATTCAGGAATGTGTTCCGTCGGCTACTGGCCCATTCTGAGAAGGGAAAGGGGGATGTATTGTCGCTGGAGGAGATCCTGGCAGAAGGGACTGAGGCAGGGGAGAGGAATTCCTTGCAAATGGAGGCAGCACGCACCGGGAAGGCCAAAATCAGAGCTCTGAGAGAAGCCATGTACCACAGCTCAGAGCATGGCCATGTGGACATCACACTGGACATACGCAGCTTAGGTTCGTATCAGAATCGCAGAACCAAATCTTATCTTAATCATATTTTCCGGGTCCTATACAACGTCGAAAAAAGTACTGTATATCCAAATGTTTTTGAGATAGAAAATGCAAAAAAATGAATTAGTTGAAAACATGTCAGGAAAACAAATATAAGTTCATATACAGAAACAACATTGCATCCGCGTTAAGTGTTAGGTAACGTTATCTTCTTCCTAAGTATTTTTTAATGGCACTGTGTCTCTACAGCATTATTAAAAACGTTTACCTGCCTGTAATCATTTTCTCATGTAACCTTAGTTTCAAGATCATAGTATCTTTGGCTACTGGTGAACATTTCGTTTATTCGATAGTTACACGTATGATCGAGAACAGTAAAACAATGAAGATGATATGAAGCTGGGGGTAGTGGTGGCTCAATGGTATGGCTCTGGGTCAGAGGTCAGAGGCTCAGGGTTCAAGCCATGCTCCAGGCAAGCTACCATCATTGGGTCCCTCCAGGGGTGCTGCACATTCTGGCTGACCCTGCGCTCTGTCTGCTGAATAAAACCATTTCATGCTTGTCTGTGTATGTGATAAATTAGATCTGAGCTTGAAGCTTTTTAAGCATTACGGTGGTTAAACATCCAGTAACGAGTTGTTTTGCCACATTCAACACATTGCTAAAACTGCATTTCCTCCCCTGATGAGTCACAGTTACAGCATTTGTTAGCACTGCAGCATTGCTCCTGAAGCGTTCACAAACAGACGGTGCCTTTGATGAATCTTTGATTCTGCAGAGAATTTCTCAGCACAGAGCAGCACATCTACAACCTGCTCTCAACTCCAGCAGAATGACTTTACCTGATGTCATTATGGAAAATGAAGATAAAAACACTGGAGTCGGTAATAGGAGTTAAATACCTGGTTTCACTATGACTATAAATACACAATATATAATTGGCTCAATGGGTAAAGGTGATCCCTCACACCTCCACGGGTACTGGTTCGATCATAAGCTTACTGTCCGTGCAGAGTTTTGCGTATAGTCTATGTGACTATGTGAGTTTTCTCTTACCTTAGAAAAACTGAATTGGCATATATCAATTCTGGATCAATTGTGGATTTGGTAGCGTAGTGATTAAGGTGTTGGACTGCTGATCTGAAGACTGCAGTTTGATTCCCAGCACTGCCAAACTGGGCCCCTAAGCAAGCCCCTTAACTCTCAACTGCTCAGTCTGCCAGATGCTTTAAATGTAAAACGTGACCTTGACCACGATAATTGTAACTGGGAGTGAAATGAATGTAAAAGAAATCTGGTTCATCAATGAGTGCTACAAAATATATACAATACTAGGTACAGTCCACAAAGATAATGCATCATACATTATCAATGTGATGTTTTAACTGTGTGTGTGTGTGTGTGTGGGTGTGTGGGTGGGTGTGTGTTAGGAGTGCCATGGACGCTGCACTCCTGGCTGGAATCTTTGCGCACGTGTTTCTTGCAGCACAGGCGGCCGTTGATCCAGGGTCTGCTAAAGGAGTTTAGCTGCATCGAGGAGGAGGAGTACACCGAGGAGCTCATCACGCACGGACTGCCTCTAATGTTTCAGATCCTTCGTGCCAGCAAGGTCTGCAACAACCTCACCATCGCACATAACACACATCCCACTCAGCCCACTCTGCCTACACACAGCATTCTGTAACTTTAGCGTAGATTTCTTATTACTTCTTCATAGGGACAGTAATGTAGCCTGTGATCCACTAAGCACTTTAAATGGTGATATTTGCTCAGAGGCAGAACCGAATTATGTAATAGCGTGGGCTTTGCTTTGACTCTGGTTGAGAAGTTCAGTCACATACCTGCTCAATGTGCATTCTTTTTGTATGTCTAAGAATAGTGATAATCTCCACTTCAGTCCGACATTCCAATCAACATAAACGTCTGTGCAAATCACCTGATGTCATGCCTGCTGTTTGCTTAACGCGTGCACTCAGTTGAGTTTCTTAGTGCATGCTAGTCGGTGTGTATGTGTGCTTCTGAAGGGAATTATGGGTAATTCAGTCTTAATTGTGCAGAAATGACTGACTGTACCTTGGCTGTCATATATTATGATATACTCTATATAGCCATAGGTTGGAAGCGCATTTTACCCAAACTGTTGCCACAAAAATAGAAGCACACAGTTGTCTAGAATGTCTCTGTTTGCTGTAGCATGGATATTTTCCTTCGCTGTAACTAAAATACCTTAAAGCTGTTCCAGCACGGCAATGCCTTTGTGTACAAAGCCCCTGAGTTCCATGAAGACATCGTGTGTTATGGTTATAGGGGAAGAACTCAAGTGTTCTGCACAGAGCCCTCAACCCAACAGAACACCAGTTCGATGACCAACAACACCCCAGACCTCCTCACCAAATATGAATGCCTGATCTCGTTAATCATTTTGTTGTTGAATAAGCAATTCCCCACAGCCGCACTCCACAATCTAGTGGACAGCATTTCCAAATGCATGGAGGTTATTATATGAGTAAGCGTGAAACTAAATTTGGAATGGGATGTTAGAAAAAAAACACAAACACGTATAGACACCTATATTTTGCCTATATGGTGTACAAACAAAGTTTCTGAAAAGCATTCATATCAACAGAATGATAGAGATCGCACACACAGAGACCACCGAGAGGAGAAAAGCGGGGACAGAAAGATGTACGAAAGAAAACAGCACTACAGGCATGCTGATAAGGAGCTCGTCAAAGTTCCCTCTCATCAATCAGACTACAAGAGAAAGCAAATAATTCAGCTGGGGATGTAGTCTACCCAGTTTCCACCCACTTACAGCATGCAGTGCTAGAAGAGGATGAAGCAGATGAAAATAAAATTTAACTCTCCTCTGATTTGCATACTGTTCGTCCAAAGTTCATGTGTATTCGCCCCTGCAGTACTTCTGTTGCATCATCAGTTAGGCATGTGGGCACTTGTAGGCATTATTGTAATGCGTGTCATGTTTATGCTCTTCATTTCGTTTGTAGAATGAGGTGATTAGTCAGCAGCTGGCCGTGCTCTTTACTCAGTGTTATGGACCCTTCCCTGTTCCTAAACTTACAGAGATCAAGAAGAAACAGACCTCCAGACTTGGTGTGTATTACCATACATCAACATACGTCAATATATATGTATATTAAAAACTTCACGTAGCCAAAACAATTGATTTATATTTCCCATGTGACAAGTTAATTCTTTATTTTGCTTTGACTGTGCTTACTGTTGTTAATCCTGTTAAATCCTGTTATATCAGTGCCCGTTTTGCGTAGCTACAGCAAATGGCTTCATGATGTTTTTCCTCTCTTTTGTTTGGAGGTATTACAGCCTCTCAATTTACAGTCCTCTCTCTAATACAAGGCCTCCTCTGCCATCTAGTGTTAAAAACCTTTTCAGCATTGCTTTTTGTTGTGTTTTTAATATGCTCATGTTACTTCCGTTTGCCTGACTGTTTATTCACGTTGCCGGTGTTTGCGATAGATCCCCACTTCCTGAACAATAAGGAGATGTCAGATGTGACATTCTTAGTGGAAGGAAAGCCGTTCTATGCCCATAAAGTTCTGCTTTTTACTGCCTCCAACAGGTGAGAATGAGCAGTGCACTCCATCCTGAATTATGCATTGTGTTTATCAAGTTCAAAGTTTATTTGTCACACGTACATCATACATAGTACAACATACAGTGAAATGCTTTGACGACTGACCGGAAGGTTGCTGTAAATAGGGGTGAGGGAGAGAAAGAAGGTGTACAGGGGGGTCGGTTGCATCTAAATAATATTTACAATAAGTACAGTAATTGCAAATGTACATCTATATGCAATATGTATATGACAGTATATTTATATTAAATTATATGTGATTGTGGTGCAAAAACCTTTTTTAGAAGTATCATCTCAAATGAAACACTAACCTCACTAAAATTAAGTAAATTATCAAATACAGTACTGTTTCCGTCTGACAATGCTGTTTTGCGTAAAGAAAGCTCAAACGATGCAGGGTTTGCCAAGGTTGGCAATGAAGACCTGAGTCTGAATGCGATTGCACATAGCCATGACCTCAACCCCACTGGGCACCTTTAAAACACCACCAAGTGCACTCCAGACCTACTCACCCTACATTAGTGCCTGATCTTACTAATTATATTGTGGCTAAGATTCTAACAGCCACACTCCAAATTCTTGTAGAAAGCCTTCTCAGAAGTGTGTAGGTTGTTATAGGAGGAAGCGTGAGACTACTTTATATCTGGAATAGGGTGTTCAAAAAAACACATACTGTAACGTAACGTGATGGTCAGGTGCTTCAACACTTTTCTCTATATAGTGTATAAGTTGTTTACCAATAGATGGCAAAGGAAGTCAACCACACCCTTCTTCCTTTACATATACAGTATCTCACAAAAGTAAGTACACGCTTCACATTTTTGAAAAAATATTTTATTATATCTTTTCATGTGACAACACTGAAGAAATGACACTTCGCTACAATCTCAAGTAGTGAGTGTACAGCTTGCATAACAGTGTATATTTGCTAAACACCAAATTTAACACACCTGCTCCCCATTCACACCTGAGACCTTGTGACACTAACGAGTCACATGACACCGGGGAGGAAAAATGTCTATCTGGGCCCAGTTTGGACATTTTCATTTAGGGGTGTACTCACTTTTGTTGCCAGCGGTTTAGACATTAATGGCTGTGTGTTGTGTTATTTTGAGGTGACAGCAAATGTACACTGTCATACAAGCTGTACACACACTACTTTACATTATAGCAAAGTGTCATTTCTTCAGTGAAAGGTGTACTCACTTTTGTGAGATATTGTATATAGCGTAATATATTTGTGAGATATAAAATATATGGAATATATTTCCCTGACACTGTATGTATTTTTGTCTTTCAAACAGATTTAAATCTCTACTAGCAAACAGACCAGCATCAGAAAACACTTGCATTGAAATTAGCAATGTGAAGTATAATGTATTCCAGGTTTGTGCTTTTCTGCATAGAGAAATACTAACATTTATTATTTACAAAGATGATTCACTGCGTATTTTATCGTACGTATGGTTACGATTAGAAAATTTTTTTTTTTTGACATATTTTCCACTATAAACAGAAAGCCCACATGATACTTCCTCATGTATGATTGTATGGCAGCTATTATTTAAGTACATCAATAAATGGTTAAAGTATGTGGATATACAGTATACAGTTGAATTTCAAAATGTTAATAAACTATGACTGTTATACTTGGAAAGGATCTGACAGCTAGGTTTATGTAGTATAATCCAGTTGTACAGCACTATAGCAATAAAGTGAAAAAAAAAAAAAAGTTAGATCATGTTCTTTAACCATTAGACCCACACATACTGTATGTTTTACTGTGCAATGGTGGCTTATAATCACAGATTCCTTCCCGTGAAAGAATTTTAGTAATCAGCCAATTTACTAAATCATTTGAATATAAAAACATTGAATAAAAAATAAAAAGGTTGTATTTCTTGGAAATATTTATCCATCCATCCATTATGACTCATACTTCTACCGTAAATGACATTTTTTTTACCCCTGAGTACAATGTATTGAATTACCTGCCCGTGATAATCACACCTACACTACATGTGTTTAAAGAGTGTAAAGGCTATCATGATGCAGTTGATCTCGACGCAACATAAATTATGCATTTTCTGACAGCTTGTGATGCAGTATCTGTACTTTGGTGGAACAGATGCTCTTCACATCAGAAACACTGAAGTTATGGATGTAAGTCCTGTTAACTTCTTCACAACTTTTCTTCACGCATGATTCATAAATAATGAATCTTTAAAAAGCCGAGAATTTGTGTGCTGCCTTCCTCATTGGCTAACGTGTTCTCTTTTCATACAGCTGTTGTCTGCGGCGAAGTTTTTCCAGCTGGATTCACTACAGAGACACTGCGAGATCATCTGCTCCAAGAATATCAACACCGAGACCTGTGTAGAAATCTACAACCATGCTAAAGTATTGAAAACACACTCTTTTCTTTGAAACTTTACATGTTGTTAGGGCCATATTACTGACATTTTTAATGGAACGTGATAATACGAAAAGAGAAGAACGTGATATCGTGAAATATAAATGATGAGAAGAAAGCATTACAAAAAAAAAAAAAAGGAAAAAAGAATCTAGAATATTGTTAATCAACTGCTGCAAGTATAGTCCCATTTGTAATGATTACATTTCTAAAAATGTGCTTAATTTACACTAGTTTTTAGACAACTAACCCGCACAAAGATAGCAAGTTCAAACCTGTTCCGGCATAGCAACGATTCCATGCAAAAAGCAAGCTGAGAACCATTATCTCAACCCTATTGATCACCTTTGAGATAAATTTGAACCTTGACTTTGCCACGGGCTCCTTCACCTGACATCAATGCATGACCTCATTAATAGCGTGGTCACAGGCGTGCGGCAAAATCATGTGAAATCTTCCCAAACGAGTAAGGAATCTGGATTGCATCCTAAATAGAATGCTCAATAAGTACATATTGGTGCGACAATAAAGAGGCCATAAATGTTTGGCCGTTTAGCATAACAAAAATAATAATAAATAAATAAATAAATAATAGGGGATGTGGTAGCTCAATGGTAAGGCTCTGGGTCAGTGATCAGAGGGTCGGGGGTTCAAGCCTCACACCAGGCATGCTACCATCATTGGGTCCTTGAGCAAGGCCCTTAACCTCACTTGCTCCAGGGGCGCCGCACATTCTGGCTGACCCTGCGCTCTGACCCCAGCGTTCAAATTCGTAAGCTGGGATATGCGTGTATGTGATGAATACGATCTGAAAATGAAAAAAAAAAAAAAAAAAAAGAACAATGTCTTCCCCTATTATCATTCTCATCTTAATTTTGAAGAATAAACTGACAGAGCACTTACAAACAACAAATATAAATTACATTTGCTAATTGATTCGTTAATAATTTGGTTCCATTTCTGAGCAGGATGCTGTCTCCTCCAATATCCTCCATAAAAAAAAATATACACATAAACATAAACAAATATATGGACCTAAATAAGATAATATGATTTATACTAATTTCGAAGTTTTTTTTTTTTTTTTTTTTTTTTTTTGCACATTATATTGACTCAGAATAAGTGCTTTAATTTTGACTTGTGTCTGAGGTATGAATACTCGTGTACACATGTTCTGTAAGAAATACTGAACTCAGCTCTGCAAATGTTGTATTGTTTTCCTATTAGTTCCTAGATGCACCAGAGCTCTTAAGCTACATTGAGGGCTACTTTTTGAAGAACATGGTGGTGCTGATCGAATTGGAGTCGTTCAAGCAGCTGCTCTATGACACCCCAGTGGACAGCACAGGCCATGACGTACTGCGTTCCCTGGAAACGACTCTGGCCAACCGAATTCACTCCATTCACTTGTCATCATCCAAAGGATCTATAGTTTGAGAAAGTCACAAACGCTGCTTTAAAGCAAATTGAAGCTTATGAGCATTCTGTCCAGTGCTATATAGCAGGAACTGTTAAGTATGTGTTCTGTGTAATAGTGTAGCAGTACTTGATATGTGAATTGAGCGAATGTTAAAAGGAACGCCGTCGTTGAAAAACGGTTTCCTGTTTGGAGCTATTAGATAAACAGCATCATTGATTTTTGCCATTATGTTGTAGATCTATTTGCCAAGACACGATCAAATTCAATACAAACGTTTAAATTACTGCTATTGTAGTTCCGCAAAACTACAGTAAAGGGAAGAAACATTTTGTTTCCATTTATTATGTATGATAGAAATCTCAGACATACTAGAGACCACTTTTGCTTCTATAAATCCATCTTCCATCATCATCATCATCAGTATCAGAGGCTTCTTAAAAGTGCCAACACACACACATGCACACACTACAAAGGCAATAACAAATATAGTTATAATGGCCAGCCATCAGACTATTAACCATAGATGTTTTGTGGCATGTCGGACTCTTCTACCTACTTCCATTCTGCTCTAGGTTGTAAAACTGTGTGCCTTTATCATCACTAACTATTATCTGTATAGCAAGAGTATGAAGCCTGAATAAAAATGGCTATTTTTGTAAATAAACATTGTATATCTTCAAATGTAATTATATGTATATAACAGATTCCCCCACTTACCATATATGTACAAAACCCCAAAATTGAGTTATATCAGATGTAAATGTGCAGATGCATGTATTTTTATTTGTTTACTTTTTGGTGTCATTTTTTTTTTATCAGTGTTATGTTCATGTTTGTGGAGTTTTTTGTGTTAGACAAGAAGAAATTTAGTTTTACTTCAAGCATGGGGTTACATGGCAATAGCTGTGAATATGTTTGTTTCTGAAGAGCTGGGATAGGATCCTATACTCGGTAGGTGCCTGCAATATGTCGTGTGTCTTTTGAAGCTTGTGCAACTAGGTGTAAATCCTTCTGTGACTCAATCCCTTTCTTTATAAAGAGTTAATACAAAAAAAAAAAAACCCTTGTGCTTTAAGTTTAATTTATATATGCGATGTCAGCTAATCTATGCAGATCAGCTTTGCGTTTTGAAGATCCTGACACACACACAGAATGAATAAGCCACTACCGAATAAGAATTGCTGAATTGTTTTTGCTGAATCTCTGTATCTCTTTGAATTATGAATAGTGCTTGCTGTGATAGTTTAATGCACATCGCCTGCAGTAATTTAACAGGCATGCTTCTAGCAAATTAGACATTTATAAAAATTATTTTCTCGGTGTATTGATTATCACAAAATCACTTCACACTGCACTATGAATTAATCCATATTATTAATATATTTTCATGGCCTGCAATAAAATTAGCAACATGAACAAACTATTCTAATATCATTTTTATCAAGATTGGTAGTATTCTAGTAGTAAATTATAGTAGCGAATTCCTGTCCCAGCCAAATGTTCTACCGTGGAAGTGGAAAAAATGAGAATAGATTGCATTCTAAAAGCATTTGTGCAAAGAGGATCAGGAAGCTGGAGAAACAGAAAGCACTAGAGCTGTTGTAGTAAAAGAACAGTGAGGCATTGTTCTCTGTACTGCTCGGATTGGGACATATGGTTAATACACTCCACATCAATGAGTGCATCGACTACAACAGTGCATCTTACATCACGTTTTCATTGAAGCGGGACTGCAGCAGCAAACAAAGGGATAGAACACGCTTCGTATCCATGTTGGAATGTTATTATCTGTACAAATTAATAATGTTTTGATTTTTAAGTTTTTTTTTAATTCAAACCAAGGTTTATGAAACACTTTCAAGGTTTTAACTATTCAAAAAAAAATGATGAACTCCTTTAATGAATATTGATTTCATGAATAGCCCAACTATAAAACTATATCAGAGTTATCATTCAAATGCTTATACATTTACATTATTTGGCAGACGTTCTTATTCAGAGCGACTTACATGTGAGCAGTTGAAGGTTAAGGGCCTTGCTCAGGGGCCCAGCCGTGGTAACATGAGAATTGAACCCTGGTTTTTGGCCAGCAGTCCAATACCCTAACCACTGAGCTACCACTTCCCCATTATATTACTGTTCCCACACTTGCTTTTTTTTTTTTTTTTTTTTTTTTTTTT
>JAOUQX010000030.1:19875687-19901775 GCA_028566295.1 Liobagrus marginatus
GGCTGGGTGATGTCATCGCCTATCATTTAATGTCTAATATTTTTACAAACCGAAGCATCAAAAAACTAAACTTTCACCAGCAATAAGAAACACAAACAATTGAGACTATTTTGCCGACGTTTTGCGTTTACTTCATGCAAGTCTTAGGGCAGGAATCCATGCAAATAAAAAAAATACAAAAGCCATTGAGTAAAATGTATTTGTTTTTTTCCCCAGAGCACTTTAAATTCCAGTGTGTACAGTTCAGTCAGTCTGTGTGCAGGATTTTGCAATTGTAGAAGATAAATAAAGATTAAACAAAGAAATTGCTGCAGAATGAAGAAACTCAGCATCTTTTAAAGATGTTTGCATTTTTTTAGTATTACCTTTGGGCAAGAACGGTCATATAACGTTTCCTGGCAAAATCCTCTTTGATTCACATACATTGGGGCATTGATACAGCTATCATGGAAAGTAATTGCATATGTGTCTTGGCTGGTAGTAATTAAAATGTCTTTCATTTGTTCAAGTAGCTTGCTGCAAGGCAAAGCATCAAAATTAAAGTACATACATTAGTTTTGTCTACATCAGTTATTAGAATTTCTACAAAAATTGCCAGGCATTGATTTTGTTGGTTTTCTGTACCTGGGATATAAATCTTGAGTTGGAATAAACTCAAGTTAATCCAAGTGAATGGATTTTGGACTTTTTGAACTTTGATGGTGAATTGTAAATTGCAATTGAACCTCATGCTTAGGCAATGGCCATTGGAAAGGATATTTGACGTTGACCCTTCATTTGCAACAGTAATAACAAGAATATTTTGAAAATCATTTCTTTTGGGCAGAGCAAATAACGATCCTCAGTACCAGTGATTTAGTTTTGATATCATATGTATATTGATATTGTTCGTTTTATGTTTGACGAACACCTGATGAGGCTTTTCATATTGTACACAGCATTAAGTGCCTGTTCATGGTCTGGCTTCTCTGTTTTTTTTTTTACTTACTGTGTTAGAAAATATGTTGTATCTGTTGCATATTTTTACAGAAGTGCCTGCTGTGGTGGTCGGAGTGGTTGGAATGGGTCATGTTCCAGGAATTGAGGAAAACTGGGACAAAGAGCTTAATATTCAGGAGATCATGGGGTGTGTCTTTGTTTTTAGTTATGTCAAATCTGTTTTACACATCTTCAATTTTATTATTACTTGCCTCACTTGATATTTTTCCTGCAGTGTGGCGCCACCATCTCGATTTGGCTGGTTGTTTCGCACTGCGTTGAAAGGGACCTTGCTTGCTGTTTTGGGATATGGCTTTTACCGTGCTGGAGGGTGTGTAGGAAGAGTGTTTCTCTCCCAACCTGCTGTACAATCACTGGAGAAAATACGACCGCCTCCTGCTTGAAATATATTGCCAACAAAGACTTGAAAAAAACAGTATATCATGCTAAACACCGGTTGCCTTAAAAAAGACTGTGTTGATAAGAGGACGCGATATTGTTCATGCTCTTGAAAACGAAACTGGGATTTTAAACTGAAGAAACTAGGAGCAGCCTTCAGTACTGTAATCGACTGTCTCAACACTGCGCTCCTGCGAACATGGAGCTGTACCGTACTTTCTCAGCTTCTTCATTTTATTACACTTTAATACATGACAATACTGTTTCAGTATAGCATGTCTACTCCCTATGGATTGTGTTCCTACATTTTAATTTCTAATGTGGAAAGAAAAACGTGTGGAATTATCGAATGCCTTGGATCTGGCTTGCCTTATGTACTGTACGTGTCTGCATTTAGCTCCATGAGCAGGGCCATAGATTAAATATGCAACATAAACCTGGATGTTCTATAGTTTAGAAGGGATGATACATTATTTATGACAAATGTGTTCTTGCTGACAAACACAGGAACGGTGCAGCCTTTTCCCCCCTCAGATCTACGGTTTGTACCAATTGAATCATTTTATTGAGTACAAAGCAAAGTTAAATACACATTTAATAATGTCATGTGATTGGTACCAAAGCATGCTTTTTGAAGATTAAAAATTAAGTAAAGCAAAACTTTATATATGTATGCATCTTGTATGTACACAGTTTATTTAACTGTAGGATGTTTGGTGTGGAGGAACATAACATTTTATACATAATGCCGATGATTGACAAAGACGCATTAATCGCAGTTCTGAGAAGTTGCCATTGATTTCTACTTGATCTTTTTCGAATTTAATGAGGAAAATGCATTTTGAATTGGTGATAAAGCATGCCAATATTACGGAAGGATAGGTCTTACGAGATACAGCTCTGTGGGCAGTGTGGCTAAACCTGACAATCCTAAAGCACGACTTATGCAGAACCTGTAACAATGTAGTAGTGGTGTTCAAGCTGAAAATGTTGTTCCGCCCAAGTCATCTGACAAGTGCCTCCCATCATGTTACTTAAAAAAGGGCTAACACACAAAAGCTGACCAGATTGCGCTGATAAGTGTTGATGTAATCGCAATAAATGTTTTTAAATCTTTAATAAGATTAGTGATTAACTGTTTAATGAATTGTCTTGATTGCAGTCATCTGCTTGAGCCCTTTGTATTGCCATATGAATGTAGGCAAAATATTTAATAAGTTACCAATTTTACTTGTCTTGCCATCACTCATAAATATTTGCTTTCCTCAAACTTTGTTACATTTGTTAGTGTACCAGCCTAAAATGTCAATGCATTCAGGATTTTTTTAAACTTGTTTATTTGTAGAATTTGGTGATCTGCCTTTTCTCACTCACCAGCAAGCTCTTCTTATTATACAGCTGAAGGTCAAAGCAAACACATGCTTTTATTATACAGGGGTGCAGCATGTTTTAGCTGACCCCAGCTGAGCCTTCAAATTCGTAAGATGGAATATGCATAATAAAAACATTTAACTGCTTGTATGTAATATATAAGGTCTGAATTTAATTTGAACCTGGAAATATTTTAAAATCTGCGGTTATCTGCCTTGTTTAATGTCCTTTTGAACCGTTCATGTAGCAGTATTATAACATAATTCATCTCTGATCCAAATCAATATGAAAAAGCAGCTTGTGCATAATGTTAACATTCATTTGATTTAAACGAACTGAAACGTATCAGTACTTGAATCTTTCATTTTGACCCTTTTTATGGAGACAAATAATGTACAGAAAATTGGATTTAATATGTCCGTTTCCAGTGTTTACTGTCTTATATGAGTGGATATTAACAGAAAGGTGACTTAGCGTTTGTAAATTAGACCAATTGCCAATAAAAACAAAAGGCTAGCCTTTAAAACTTACACAACGGACCGTTTTGTTTACGTTTATCTTCAAATGGAGGTCACTGAATGGTGAACTATTGAAACATGTTTACTAAAGGATATGGCAATTATTGGACTTTTTAACTGAATAAAAATGTAAACATAATCGTTCTATAAATAGCTGGAATTCACATATATCGAGTAAAAATGTGTTGTAGTCATTCCCTAGGCCTAGCGTAATTTTGAACGTATTTTCATTTGGCGTTTTTTAGGCTAGAATTTAGCTATACAGATTTATTAAATATTGGTTCCTTTCAGTCTGTTTCCAGGGGGATTAAAAACAAAGACGGACCGGATTTCAAAACGGCCAATCCCAAATAGCGGTTTACTCCTACCGTCGATGCACTACGTCGAGCATTAAATTACAGCATTTGCGCCCCATGTAGTGCACTTTTTTTTAGTCTATTAGTTATTGTGACGAACGGTCTTTCTGTTTTTGAAGTTTCGTAATTATGACGTCCTGTTGACTTACCTCGGTTGTTTCGGCTGAAGGTAGTCTGTTTATGGCTAGCAAAGTTCTTCGCTTAATACGTCCTTATATTATTAACTTCAACCGCGTTTTGGTGAGAGTTTATTCAATGGACGCCATGGGTATAGCGATCGCGACGAGTCGTTCCGGGCTCGAACGTCTTGACTTCGATAACGTCGTGCTTAGAAAACTACCCGTGGAGGAGTTGGAGGCCGCGGGAGTAAGAACAGTCCGCGGCGCGTGCTTCTCCAGAGTAAAGCCGCAGCCGCTGCAGAATCCTCGCTTTGTGGCGGTGTCCGCTCCCGCCATGGGGCTGCTCGGTCTAAGCGCGGAGGAGGTGTTAAATGACCCGATGGGCGCTGTGTACCTGAGCGGCTCTAGGGTGATGCCAGGCTCCGAGCCTTCTGCTCACTGCTACTGTGGCCACCAGTTCGGCAACTTCGCGGGGCAGCTGGGCGACGGAGCTGCGTGCTATTTGGGCGAAGTAAAAGCTCCAGCTGATCAGAGTCCCGAACTGCTTACGGAAAACCCCAGCAGGCGCTGGGAGATGCAGCTGAAGGGGTCTGGACTCACTCCTTATTCAAGGTAGTTCTAAGGCGTTCATTTATTTCTGACAGCTTAAAAAAAATTTTTTTTTTAACTGTTCAGCCTCAAAAGTATTAAAGAGGTGGGTTTAAAAAGGTTATGGGTTCGATTCCTGCCCAGGGTCTTCAGTATGGAGTTTGCATGTTCTCCCCGGGTATTCCGGTTTCCTCCCGCCTCCAAACGCATGCGATTGGGCATAGGTGAATTGGCTACTCAAAATTGTCCATAGGAGTAAATGTGCGTGTGAATGGTTGTCTGTCTCTAAGTGATAACTCTGCAATTAACTGCCAATTGTCAAGGGTGTACCCCGCCTCATGCCCTGAGTTAGCTGGGATAGACTCCAGCGCCCTGAACAGGATAAGCGCTAGACAATGAATGAATGTATATTGTGCTTCATTATACCTGAATTTTTAGCCCAGCCTTTTTTTTTTTATATAACAATTGCCATACTGGACCTCTCTCTCTCTCTCTCTCTCTCTCTCTCTCTCTTTTCAGGCAAGCAGATGGGCGAAAAGTCTTGCGCTCTAGCATCCGTGAGTTCTTGTGCAGCGAGGCCATCTTTGCGCTTGGGATTCCTACCACACGGGCTGGCTCTGTAGTGAGCTCAGACTCGCGGGTCATGAGAGATGTGTTTTACAATGGCAACCCGTCCATGGAGAGTTGCTCAGTGGTGTTGCGCATCGCTCCCACGTTTATCAGGTCAGTACTGAAAGCAGGTCTTATGCCGGACATTTTTTACCGTTACGCTGATCAAGATTGATTCATATTTGGTGTGGTCGATGATTGTTAAATAATGAAAGAAAGCTTGTTGTGGTGTTGTCCTTGTGCAGGTTTGGTTCATTTGAGATTTTCAAACAGGAGGATGAGATCACTGGTCGGCAGGGCCCCAGCTATGGTTATAATGAACTACGAACTCAGATGCTGGATTATGTCATTGAAACCTTTTACACAGAGATCCAGCAGAGCCACTCAGATCCAGTGGCGAGGAATATTGCCTTCTTTAGGGAGGTATGCTTTACCTAACGAACATTCATCAGTGGTGGAAAAAGAATGCATTTGCTTAGCCCTTCAGACAAGTGAAAGCGCCAATTCCATCCAATCAGGGTCTTAATAAGTCTTAAGTAGTCAGACAGTAGAAATCTAGACTCCAAAGATTTTTTAATTGGCTGTTTGTTAGAGCTTTTATTGTATATTATTTTGCGTATTAGTGCCTGATACTCATTAGCAGTCATTCTCATTACTGCGTCCTTCCTTCATGTAGGGTTGTAAAGCATTATTTCCTGCTGCACCATTAAAAGCTGCAGCACTCGCATCTGTTCGTACACCTGTGGAATCCAACCTATCAGATCATGACTTTAAAACATCTAAAAATGTGTGTGCTGTACGCATCAGACATTTAACTACTACCGAAATGATGAGGCATGTAAGTGCTGTGGTAAACAGAATGAGTAGTGTGTGCTACTCTAATGAACTCATAACTGAGGGTTGGACATATAATAATTGAAGCGCCAACGCCTTTTGAATACCATGATTTGATGTTTATCCCTTTCTCCCGTTACAACCATGTGCCCCGTATAGTTTTAAATAGACAGGGACTGAATTTTAGTGTTGCGCAACCGCAGTGCACTGATAAAAAAGAACATCATTACACTGAGGAATGGCACGTTTGTTGAGAAGTCAGGTTTACTTGTTTAAAAAAGGCAATCATGTTTTTACACAGAAAATATAAAGGAACATCCAAGAATATATATATATATATATATATATATATATATATATATAGTGACCTTCCATCCTCATGTTACTAATAAAAAAGCTTTAAAACATACTGCATAATATTAAGCTGAGGCTTTTATTGATTTAATCTTTATAATTATTTCTTTTAAATAAAATCTTTTTAATATTTTCATTAGTAGACACTAGTTATTATTTGTTCCTGCTTTTCCCTTTCTTGTAGGTGATGCTAAGAACAGCCAGGCTTGTGGCTCAATGGCAGTGTGTGGGATTCTGCCATGGAGTCCTCAATACTGATAATATGAGTATTCTGGGGCTTACGCTGGACTATGGACCTTTTGGCTTCATGGACCGGTATGAACACAGTCAGTGCATCTTGGATGTCTTTGAAATCATCATTTTGAATAAACTTATCATCGATTCTGATTTCAATAAAGGCCACTATTTTAAGAGTTTCACAGTTTCAGGATGCCATTTGATGATCCGCAGTGATCTGCTGATTTTGACCTCAATTCCACTTAACTTTCTTCTTCTTGTTCTTCTTGGCAACTGCATTCTGTTGATCAGGACCCAGGCAGCCTTCAGCATAATGTAAACATCACTCTCTGTTTTTCCTTCTGAAGCTTTGACCCAGAGTTCATCTGCAACGCCTCAGATAATTCTGGCCGTTACTCATATCAAGCTCAGCCAGAAATCTGTCGCTGGAACCTGGCTCGGTTAGCAGAAGCTTTGAGCCCAGATCTGCCCCTGGATCGATCGCAGGCTGTGTTGGAGGAGTACACACCCCTGTTCAACACATTCTACTTGAGCAACATGAGAAGGAAACTGGGCTTGCTAAGGAAAGAGGAACCAGAGGATGAGATTCTCATCACAAACCTGATGCAGACAATGCATACCACTGGTATAAGGTTTTAACTTGAAGCCTTTCAGATTTCAGAAATGATCCAATTGTCTTCATGTCGATTTTATCTAGACATTTGAAAAGTACTTGAGTTCATTTCTGTATATTAGGAGCAAAATATTTTGGACTTTTAAATACTGAAGTACTGACTTACTTCTGTTCTTTGTGACTTTTAGGTGCTGACTTCACCAACACGTTCCGCTGTTTGAGTCGGATCTCATGTCCTGCAGAAGGAGAGGCAGTGGAGGATGGTGATGTCAAACAGGCCACAGAGCTTCTCCTACAGCAGTGTGCTTCTTTAGAGGAGCTTAAGGCTGCCAACAAGCCTACTATGGACCCCCGGTAAGGCAGAATGCGTATAATGTGAAAGATCATGCTGGTAGACACCACGGATACTAATTTAATCAGTAAATAAACTACAATCAAGTAGGTTGCATTTTGGACACCATAATGGTGCAGTTTTTTGTATAGCTACCTTAAATTAATTTCTGTTTTCCTATGAAAGGAGCTTCCTGTAAAATTACCGTAGTGTTTTCCTTTTCATATTAATCTATAAACTTTTTTCCTAAATGTTAACGTACCTGAAATCTGACATTTGTCATGTCGAATTTTTATACACAATTTTTTTCTGGTCCACTAGCTTTACTTGATTTGGTTAAGCAGTTTTGCAAAAGTGCTTATATTTAGTAGCACTGTATACAAACACTTTTGCAACACTGTTTGGCTAGTCAAATTATTGGACCAGAAATAAATGTTGTATAAAAATCTATAACTAGTACAGAATCACTAGAAGCATTTTTTTTAGTTTACGGAAACCTTAGCTTTACTAACTACGCAGTACAAAATGTAAAAAAAAAAAAAAAGTCTATGATATTAACCCCTGATTTGTAAGATGAAATTAACTTTTGTTTTGATAAAAATGCCCTTATATCACTGATCTAAGCACAAACTTTGTAGATTTAACAAATTTTGGTTTGAACTGTTTTTTTTTTTTCAAGATTGCAAAAGACTTAAGTGGGTGCTTATATTCATATGTCACAATTAGACTAAATAGAGCTAGATTATTTTTATGTAGTCTTTCCTCAAAGGTATAGAATGGTGTAATAGGTATGGTTATAGCATGTGATCTCTGTTTGGTTTTCCTCTTTTTTGTTTGCTTTTATCCATATCCTACTTTGCAGAAGGAAATTGAGTTCTTTCAGAAACATTAAGTGGTTTCAATTAACCTTTATTTTCCCACAGTGAGCTTTCAATGCTGCTCTCCTTGGCCCAGAGTAACGCTGCGCTATTCGGCATGTTGTCAGACCAGAGGATGTTGGCACGGCAGCTGGAGAAGATCTCGAGGTTAAAGGAGCTGCTGGAAAGCACAGAAACTGACCTGAAGGCCAAGCAGACAGAGGAATGGACCTGCTGGATTAAACAGTACCAGTACGGATTTGGATAAGGCGTTCACTGTGACTAAGCCACTATGCTAGGCAACAACAGGTTGTCTGGAAACCTAACTGATAAAACACTCGGGGGGGGGGGGGGTTCAGTAGATAGAGCAGATGGTAGAAAGCTACAACAAACATGATGGAAGCGGTTTGTTAACATTTGTCAAACACTCTTAAGAGCTGATTTAAATTATTGTTATTATATTTACCAGCTATATACATTTTTTGCTATAAACAGACCAGCAATTATGAATTGTCGCTTTATTTATATGTTGTCGTTGCCTTCTCCTAGGCAGCGTCTTGCTCATGAATTTGAGGGAGAGTGTGACATCAAGGCGGCGCAGGAGGAGAGAGTGCGTGTGATGGACAGCGCCAATCCTCGTGTAGTGCTTCGAAATTACATCGCCCAGAATGCAATCGATGCAGCAGAGAATGGCGACTTCTCTGAGGTTAAGATGCTACCATATTTCGATTTCGATTGCTTAATACTAAAATGTATTCGTACAAAAATGAACACCTCCCTCTGACCATCAGGTTCAGAGAGTTTTAAAAGTGCTGGAGAAGCCTTTTTGCACACAGGAAGGCTTGGAGCTGCAAGGCTACATGGTACGTGGAGGTTCAGAGGAGTCACAAAAGAACGATGAAGAGGTGCGAAGAGAAGCTGAGGAGAATGTTACAGGAGCTGAGAACAGAATGATTGTGTCTTATGACAGTAAGCCACCACCCTGGGCTGCTAAAATCTGTGTCACTTGATCATCCTAAAGCCTTCAGACAAATAGCTCAGAGATTTGCTTCCTGAGTGTCTGTCTGTGAAGGCTATTTGAGGTATTTAACTCTTGTTGTTAACCAGTTTAGGAATATGCAGAATATACATAAAATTATAGTTGATTTCCTATGAAATGAAAAATCTAATTCTAGAAATTTTGTATTCTGTATATTTGACTGGTTATAAATGATGACCTAGACCACCAGTCTAAAAGACAGGTCTTAGTCTGAAAGACGGGCGTTTTAGTAGCCTAGAAACCAAAGATTATGTGGTATAGTGTTGGAAAACGAGAGCGAGAGAGAGAGAGAGAGAGAGCGCAATAACGCACAAGTTAATGAGCGGTAATGCTCCAAAATATAAGCACAATTGGCTGCAAATAATTAATCTTAGAGCAAATAATGTGTATAGTATTCAAATGGAATTATGCTCTTAATAAAAAAATAATGTAGAAATGAGTTTATGCTGGAATAAAGTGTTTGTGGTGCCTTACTTTACACAGTATACCATATACCTTAACCCAGGGCTTATGGTTTCAGGACTTTTTAAGCAGTATAGTTAAGTGTTGTAATAAGTGTATTTATTTACCTTTACAATTGTTTAGATTTAATAAACAAAAAATATATATAGGCCAAAGACAATGACATTCTTTGGATAGTTATTTAGTGAGCTATGTATTTTGTTTAATCTGTAATACTTTATTTTAGAAGTGTTGATGCAGATTGTGAGTTAATTTATTTATTTTGTGCAGAAACTAGGGTTAGAAATGCAAAATAAAGCACCATTGTACTGTATTCACTAATGCAGAGCATGGTCAATCGTTTAGTGTTTTCTGTGTGGTATGTAGTGTGGCTCTTTGTAAATTAGAATAAATTAAAATCAGCAACATACACTATATATAGTAGTACATTGTAACAAATTGTGGCCCCCTTACCTGCACACCGCTAAACATGGTGTGTTATGGTTGGTGTGGACAAACTCAAATGGCCCTGATCTTAATGTGACTGACCACCTTTGGGATGAACTGGAATGCTGACTGCAACCCCGACCTCCTTATCTGAATGAGGGAATTCCCAGAGGCCTTTCCAGAAGTGTTAAGGTTATTATAGAGAGTACAACTCACTCTCACCAAGGAGGTGATGGTTAGTTGTCCCTATACATACTTACTGTATAGTATGACTCCATACTGAAACGTATGAAAGTATGAAACATACTGCACATTGTATAAAGCAACAATACTGACACAAATCTGATGCAAAACTGGATTAATTGTTTGGATTAGAGAATAGAGAACGTAAAAACCTGTAATAGTGAAATTGTAATTGAAATTGAAAAGAATAGATAAGCAAAGCGTCCCAAGACATTTTTTCCATATAGTGTTCGTGGATTTATGCCACAACAGAGCATATACAGTAAGAACATTTCCTATTGGAAGTGTTTTAATATTTGACTACAATATAATTAATTTATGGTATACAAACTTCAGAATAATGTTGTACTTGTAGGTTGTACTTAAAAGAATAGTACTGCAGATGATGATTTCTGAACACAACCAATAAGGGAACACATGTTTTCGATCCAAGCAGTAAGGAATGTATGTGCCTCCGGGCTTGCAAGTTTGAACCAGTTATCAAAATCCGGCTTAAACACAACCAAAATGTTAAGACACTGAGAAGTCTTTGTGTGCTCTAAAAGCAAATACAAAGAAAATGAAATGTGTTTCTCTTTTTGCTGATGTCTATAAGGACATGAAGTTGTCTTTTAATAATTATTTGCCATATATTTTAATGCACTTTGACGATTTTTTTTCTTTTTTCTTCACAATTGAATGACTGCTAATGAAAAACAAACTTCTCTGTCAATAATTCATCTTACACAGTGAAGAATTACATGTATGCATAAAATGTTAAATATGTATCACAAGAGTTAAAAAAAAAAATACCCTTACTATAAATTTTTTACTTTTTTATGAGAATGTGTTACTTGAAACACTTTTTTGGCAGTCTTGGTTTACAAATAGCTTCTAACCCTGTTTAACAGTTCTAGTTTGGGAACATTTTGCACATTTACTAAGTATCTTTTACAAACCTGTTTGTAATGCAGTGTTAAAGATTTACTGTGAACGAATTATAGTCATTTTATGTATCTTAGATACTACTGCAGAATGTTTTCTTAATGATATGCCAGTGACAATTTGGGTAGATGTTTATTTATGCGGCTACAAGTATGGTTCACTAATTTGCGCGTTAAACACTACGCCTCAGTACTACAGCACCTACTCCCACTGGAACTGCATCCTGGATTTCCTGACTGAGACCTCATCTGATCTCTAGATCTGGAATAGCATCTCCAACAGCACCGCACTGAGCACTGGGGCCCACAAGGCTGCGTGTTCAGTCCCCTGCTGTTCACATTGCTGACTCATGACTGCAGCGATACGCAGCTCGAATCACATCATTAAGTTCGCCGATGACACAACCGTGGTGGGTCTCATCAGCAAGAACGACGAGTCAACATATAGAGGGGAGGTGCAACAGCTAACTGAATGGTGTAGAGCCAACAAACGATGGTTGTTGACTTCAGAAGAGCACAGAGCGACCACTCTCTCCTGGACATTGACGGCTCCTCCTTGGAGATCGTCAAAATCACAAGTTCCTTTGTGTTCATCTGGCAGAGAACCTCACCTTGTCACTCAAAACCAGCTCCATCAGCAAGACAGCCCAGCAGCGTCTCTACTTCCTGCATAGTCTGAGGAAAGCACATCTCCTTCCCCCCCCCCCCCCCCCATCCTGTCCACGTTCTACAGAGGGACCATTGAGAGCATCCTGAGCAGCTGCATCACCGTCTGGTTTGGGAACTGCACCGTATCAGACCGCAAGTCCCTACAGCGGATAGTGAGGACAGCTGAGAAGATCATCGGGGACTCTTTCCCCCATCACAGACATTTACACTTTGCAGCCAAAAAGCCACCAGCATTGTGGCTGACCCCACACACCCCTCACATGCACTCGTCACCGTTCTACCTTCTGGAAAAAAAAAGGTATAGAAGCATTAGGGACGTCACAAAAACCGACTGTCCAACTGTTATTATCCACAAGCCCTCAGGCTTCTCAACGCCAAGAACTGAAATCTGCCACCACGTTTGACATACACTCAGTTAATCAAAATATATGTCTACTGTGTGACTTAACATACCATTTATGTAAAACCACTTTAATAACGGTTAATACATAATAGACCATCTATGTACAGTCACTTTTTCTATTAATACTTACTGATGCTATCGTTATTTGGTACAATGCCACATGTTGCACTACGTCGGCGCTAAATTGTATGTATCTGTGGTGTACTGTACTGTTTGCACTGCCTGCACGTTTGTAGTACCTAGCTGTGTTGTTTTGTTTTGTGTAGCTCTGTTTTCTATGTGATTCTGTTCTGTCTAGCACCGTGGTCTTGGAGAAACGTTTTTTCGTTTCACTGTAATAATAAACAATAAAGCTTCTTGACTTGACTTGACTTGACTTGAAAAGGGACGTAATGTTCCAGTTACACACATTCTATTTAGCACGCTAACATGGACGTTGACTGACAGGAAGCGCGCGCGCAGTGGGCGGGGCTATGTACCTGCTGACGTCGCACCATGGGCTCATTTTTTCCACAGGTATATGCAGCCATAGGTGTGTCGCAAAACCTGGCAATCATTGTGGCTCTATGTAAAACAATAACCTATTATTTTAGTTACAATCTTTTCAGCAAACCATGAACCAACGTTCGAGACCTGGTTATTATCGTCAGGAAGTAAACAAAACCGTTTGGGAAGTACCTGAACGATACAAAGATTTAAGACCTGTTGGTACAGGGGCTTATGGTGCAGTATGGTGAGTAAGATTCACGTTACACGCTACATAATGCAAACGCAATTTTATTGACTTTGTTATTTGTAAATGTATACGGTTTTACCGCCGTGTTCGAAAATGTTTTCGTTTTTTGAAACTGTTGGAAGTACAGTATGCTGTTGTTTTGCTAACTTGGCTAACTCCTGTCATGGCCTGTAAGAAATACCAGTGAAATATACACCCAGGTTATTGCCATATGAAATCATTCTTTAACCTTTCCCATGTTTTACGCAGAAATATTCCACGTACGTTATGTGAATGAGTATACTCAACAATGACTTACAATGTTTATTTTATTGAGCTCTTAATTAAAAACAAAAACGTTGAGCTCGTACATATCGATTGTATTTCTTTTTTAAGAATGTATGCAAATCCTAAATAAATCAAAAAATGTTATTTCTAGCTCTGCCCAGGACCGAAAAACGGGGTCAAAAGTAGCTATAAAGAAACTCCTCCGTCCTTTCCAGTCAGAACTTTTTGCCAAGAGGGCTTACCGAGAACTAAGACTGCTTAAACACATGAAGCATGATCATGTGAGTAACCCAGATATCCGTACAGCGTTCCTTCCCGTTCTTGTGATTTGATTCTACAGTACAGTATATGTACTCTCCAGTATTTGCTCTGATTGGCCACAGGTTATTGGACTGCTGAATGTTTTCACTGCAGACCTCTCGCTGGACCGATTCCAAGACTTGTAAGCTTAGTATTTGATCCGTTCTCTCATTCTAATGTATGATCATGAATGCACAGAACCCTTTCTGCTTCTATTTTTATTATTTGTTTGTTTTGAATTCATCTTGTTTTGAGCCTCATTTCTCAAGAATCATTCAACTTTTTATCTTTACACGTACAACTTAACCACAAGTTCAGGAAATACTGAATTATTTGTCTCTCCCTCCTTCTTTCTCATGCACAGCTACCTTGTGATGCCGTTTATGGGTGCTGACCTTGGGAAACTTATGAAAACAGAGAAGCTTTCAGAAGACCGAGTTCAGTATCTTGTGTACCAGATTCTGAGCGGATTAAAGGTGTGTGTCTTGTGAATGTTTAAACCCTATGTCTTCTAGCCAAATCAACAAACAGACTTATGCTCACTATCTCTTCTCGTTTCCAGTATATCCATGCTGCAGGCATCATTCACAGGGTAAGATACATTTACATATATTGCACCCCAATACGAGATTAACAATGCATGGTTGATCATTGTTTATAGTTGTAATTTACAGGACCTCAAGCCAGGCAATTTAGCCATCAATGAAGAATGTGAACTCAAGGTAACCCACCATATCATGTTATGTCTGATCTACATTACTACATTACAGGTGATAATGATCCTTATATATATATATTAACCCTAACCCTGATTTTTAAAAATATATTAGATTCTGGATTTTGGTTTGGCTCGACAAGCAGACAGCGAGATGACTGGCTATGTGGTAACTCGCTGGTACAGAGCCCCTGAGGTCATACTCAGCTGGATGCATTACACACAGACTGGTGAGTCATGTATTTGTGAAGCTCTGATGTGTTTCTTTGGTCAGCATTTTACATTGATTAAGATTATCTGTAGTAATTAGATCATAGACATACAGACAGGATATGAATCATGTCAAGTGTATCTTAAAATTTTTCAAACGTTGCAGCTTAGCATGTTGCTACAAAAATCAGGGGCTCTCCATTTTTGTTTTTTCTAAGCAGCAAGCTTGTCAGTTAACTATATTTCGCGCCGTAAACAGTGTACGTTGTAGTCAGTTATGTAGCTTTGATAAGCTAATATTTCTGGATGTTGATTGTTGCCAATGCATATGCTAGTATATTCAATATAATTCTATAAAAGTTCAATTGAATTTTGTTCACAATTTATGCTGTGAGCAGCCAGGTTTACTCGACATCAGATAAGCTCAGGGATGTTCCCAAACCAGTTGTTACATGCAGAATGTCTCTAGGAGGTCCTTGTTCACCCCCGATATAGTTGAAATGCCTGAGCCAAGTACTTTTTCTATAGCCCTTCTGATTGTCCTGCATTTCTCAATTTAATCAGTCCTTCAGTATATCTCTTAATTAAACCAGTGTTGGTGTCTGTTAGTTTGTTACCATAACAGGCAAAATGGAATAGCTGGTCTTGCTTGCAATGGTTGCACATCTGGACAAAACACAACAAGCTTCTAGAAAATACAACGAGAGAGAGCACTTGCATCTAACAGCTTGTGTGAAAGCAATAACAAATGCATCTGGCACTCAGTATAAATTAACATTAATAAATAAGTCTTTTTAAATGATTACTTTGAGTTCATTTTAAATCAATAACGGTAATTGGTTTGGAAAACAAATCTCCTAAAAAGCTAAGATTAAAACTAAGATTTAAATATATCATGGAGTGTAATCCTGCTTGAAAAAGTGTTCAAAGCCAAAATTTGCGCTAGTTCCCATCTGCATTATAACATCCACAATGCACTGTACTCCCTCTGATAATGTAACTCTGCTCATTTGGACCCAGTATTTTTCAGGGTGGAGGAATAACATTTTTAATGAAGAGTCCTTTATTAATAAACCATAACCATTTTAGCTTCCCCCAAAATTGATTTAAGCTTGATAGTAATCCGTCTCAGTACAAAGTCCCTAAACTACTGAACTATTTACTTATTGATTAAGACCACATTACACTTGTGTTCATTGCTCTGTAACAGATCATCTACTAAATAATGTGTAATCCTTTAGTCTGTACCTGAAACCACACCGTGTATTCTGAACCCACCCCCCTACTTTCTCTTTCTAGTGGACATCTGGTCTGTTGGCTGTATCATGGCAGAGATGCTCCTTGGAAAACCGCTGTTCAAAGGGCATGATCGTATCCTTCACTACCACAACTATAGCACTGCAAAATGTCTCTCGAAGGGCTTTATTTGATGTACTATATTTTTACAGCTATCTATTTTCTTGTCACATTATTTCTTTTTTTTTACCCTTGACTGTCCTGCATCAGACCTAGATCAACTGACCGAGATCATGAAAATTACTGGAACACCCACGCAAGAGTTTATCTCCAAACTGCAATCCCAGGATGTGAGATACATTCACTATTTCATTCAGTAGTTCAATGTCAGCTGGCCAGGCCTTTTATTCCTCACTAGGCCATTTACCGAAGAAAAAAAAAAAAAAAAAGAATGACAACTACTTTATTACAGGCTAAAAACTACATCCTGAAGATGCCAAAACTAAGGAAGAGAGATCTTCAGATTTTGCTGCCAGAAACCAATCCTCAAGGTACAAAAACTAATTTTTCACATGTCCAGACCTTGTCCACATCATATCCACTAAGTAATTATAAATAGTATTTAACTGTGATCGCCTAGAAAGCCCAGGGCAGATCAGTCCCACATGCTAATGTTTAAAGGTTTTATTTGTTATTTCTAAAAGAAAAATTTATTGAACTTTTAAACAGTCAACATTTCTGAAGGGTCTGACTAAAGGCTTGTGTGTGTGTGTGTGTGTGTGTGTGTGTGTGTGTATATATATAGACAGTTTTATTGATATATTTATCATTTAAACATATTCAATTAAATTCTAATAAAAAAAACAATGGGTTAGTGTTTTTTTGGAGCCAGAAAATAATCTTTATTTACAGCTTTCAACTTTTCAGTTTCAGTTAACACCAAGTCCAGTTCAGTAGATCTTTTATGTTTAGAGCATCACACAGCCAAAAATGTCAAACATCAACCCCGCCACTCTGTACACTGTAAGGGCTTTATATAAAGATTTTATTGTTGTCATGAGTTAAATATATGCAATTATGTTGCTTCCAGCAATTGCTGTGCTAGAGTCCATGCTGTTGCTGGACCCAGAGAGCAGAGTGACCGCAGCTCAAGGTTTGGCTCTGCCCTACTTCTCTGAGTTTCGTGAGCCAGAGGAGGAGACTGAGGCTTTGCCGTATGATCACTCACTTGACAATGCTGAACAGTCACTGGAGCAATGGAAACGTAAGGGGCGGACTTACATTTTTAATATGTTGCTGACTGCTTATAACTTACACATTTATGCTGGTGATTTAGTATATTTAGTATATTCAGCATAACTTACTGTTCACAAATAATCATAGGGATGTGGGTGCTTACACTATACACCAGGGGTGTCCAGTGTTAACCAGAAAGGGCCAATATGGGTGCAGACTTGTATTCAAGCAGGAGACACTCCTGATTCCACCCGTTCGTTTAGTTTGATCTTAGCTTTCAGAAGACTCAGGTGTGGCTTCCAGTTGTTTGGGGGAAAAAACTGCACCCACTCCTTTCCAGATAAGAAAGTTGCACCCCTGCTATATGCGATACTCGCGTTCAGATACTCAAATCCTAGCTGTTTAAATATATATATATTTTTAAATACTCCTGGTAGATATGATAATGTGAAGTATACGGTATGCTGATAACCATTGAAATACTTATATGAAGAGTTTTTCTGCTACGTTTTTTATTTTCAGTTTTTCCCAATGTGCTAGCATAATAAACTAATATTATACAGACAGGTATGTTGCTGCTACATCTTAATCAAGCCAGCCAGCCTCCTAAAGAATGTCCGCGCACTCTCTTTTCAACCTAGCGTGGACTTTTTTGCTGCTATGTGCAGATACGTTATATTTTTTGGAAAAGCAGTTCGTAAGACATGTTTATATTGCAAAACGGTCCAACGTTGCATTTACTTAAAAAATGCATCTGATTATCCATCAGCTCAGGCTCTGGATAGTTCTCTGAAACTCAAAGTTTCAATGTTGTGATTGTAAAATAAACATTGGTATCCTCTAGTGTTGTCTGTTTATCATATGGATTTTAGTCTCATAAGCAAGCTTTATCTAGTTGTTTACTTTGAGTAATCAGCCCATGTTCAGTTATATGCAGTAACGTACTGATAGCTGATAAGTCATGCTTTTTTTTCTGTCTTTCCGTCTCTGATCCAATTCCTCCTCGTGTCCAGGACTCACTTTTAGTGAGATTCTCACCTTCCACCCTCCACCACTGGGGCCAGTGCAGAAAGAGACATCACTCTGAGCAAAACCCTTCCACATGAAACATCCCTAGCCAAGTGTGCCTCTATTTATTGTGATAGACACTGTACAACATGTTATGTGTTCCTGTTCCTGTGTTTTTGGACCAGTACCATAAAATGCCAGGACACTGCACAATGAGCAAGTGTTTGTGTATAATTCTGTGGTCCATGGACACATTTGAATCTATCCATGTTAATCCAAACATAATTTTGTAACAGTATTTTTGAAAATAAATTTGCTACGTTTAATTATCTGTAAACTTACAATTCTTTTTTTGCACAAAGACAGTTTGGTTATGCAAATATTTTTATTTTCTATTTTTGTTTTCAATTTAGCAGTCATGTGAATATATTGTTAACGAGTTAGTTTTCCTTTTGGTTAACATTTTAGTCCTTTCAGTCCTTTTTATTTGAACTAAAATACAAAAAAATGTGGAGTTAAGTCAGGTTTTGATACAAAACCAGATTGTTGATCACTAATCAGATAGTGTCTTAAATCACTACACTAAACAGCTGTGGGGAATGTAAATTCTGGGCGGCTGTGTTTAGTTCACCAGTAGAGGGCAGCACTTGAACAGATTTATTTTCACATAAATTATACGTACACGTAAGGATGTTTTGCATTGTATTGACATTGACATTCGTTTCTTTTAGGATTCTTTCCCATAATGAAGTATTATCCAGTGTCATGGACATATGCTGTAATTAACAATGAATACCAGAGTATTTAGTCAAGATTCCATGTCTGTTCCCCACCGGAACTAACTCGACAGCAATTCTTGCCTTCACCATCAGCTTTTAAAATAAGTTCAGCTCTCAGTCTTGTTGCAAATTTGTGCAGAGACTAGCAGGGTAGATATTTGCATGACTTCAGGATCAAAAAAAGCACCCTCCCCCTATCTCCACAGTGTGTGTGTGTCCTTTATGGGACATCCACATACTTTAGACGCATGTCAGACTGTTCTGTCCTGAGTAGTGCATAGGGAGGAAAAATACATTTGTCATCCAACTATGCTCTGAAATGTTCTAATAGAGAGAAAGTTAGAGTAAAGCTCTCTATACTCCTTCCTCAACCAGCTCCATAAGTGTTTACCTGTTAAATCCTTGCAGGAAAATGTTTTTCTATTCCCGCCTACAGTTTTTGCATATGAAACCAGCCTGTTTACAATACTGTAACAATAAGGAGGTAATAAAATAAAACAGGACCATCAAATGTTTAACTAAATAGAAACATGACCAATTAATATCAGTATATGCTCTTGTTTTAAATGATTTCTATCAATATTACAGTTAAGGTACGACTTTAAATTAAAATCTTTTTCAAATTAAATTCAATCTTTGTCACCAAAAACCTGTTAAAGTGGATGTGTATTGCAGAGTGAATGTTAAATGCTCACATTTTAGCAAACAAAAAAGAAAAAGAAATCTGGTTTCATATTTGCGGCTTTATCATGTCTTAGAGAACACACTGTTCTACTTTCAGACTTATATTGCCCATTTTTACAACATCCGAATACTCTATTCTGTGTGTTGCATAACAGCCATGAAAAGTGGTTAATAAATTGTTTAGGCTTGCTTGTGTTCACATAGATTGCATAGTCTTAGCAGTTCATGCTTATGTATTGAAATGTTTTTAATTTGTCAATTACAAAATTAGAAATACAAACCTTATAATACAAGGCCATTATTATTATTTTTTTGCTGATCTGGGATTCGAACAAGAGTTTTACTCATCTTATGGCACATCAATGATAACAATATTTAGTTATTATAACATCTTTATTATTCCTTAGCCATTCATCAATATGTTCAATATTATGGAACAGCATACAAACAAGATCATCCCTGCTATGACATATGGTACTGCAACTATAAACAACTCCCCAGCGGCCTATCTTTTTTATTTTTTTATTTTTATTTTTTTATCATAACTGAAGGTAAATTAAAAAAAAAACAGCTTGTTTATATCACAAAAAATTGTAAAGTTTCATATCTTAAATATTATTACATTTCAAAATTAGCATGTTAATATAAATCAGTGATAATCACTTGAATCTGGCGGTGCTGTCAAAACTGTGATTTCTTTATTTGTGTGTTTAATCGTCATATTTTTCAACGTTCCTCAGTCAGGATTCATTTGATAACAGTGTTGAAGCTGAAAAACATACATATTTTTTGTCTTCAAAGAAATGGTCATTTTATATGTACGTATTTATACAATATGTATTTATACAGTATGCACATAAAGCTGTCTTATATGACATATCTTATATTTCACTACATACTCTTCCTGCATTTCTCCCTCTCTGTTTACGTTCTTTCTCTCTTCCTAAGAAGGCACATGTTCCCTCAGACTGTTAAACTAATCAAAAAGAGCATATACACTTTGCAGACAGCTCTAAAGGAAATTCCACAGGCTTATGTGTTCCAGCTAAACATCGCAACATAAGTCAGAGAACCTGGATCTGTTCACCCACATGGTGAAGGCAGGAAAAATGATAGAGGTTAGTTCCAAGACCATGATTGGGCTGGAGACCAAACCTGGAAGAGAGGCATTTTACGCAGTATGGTTGGAAAAACAAGCTTGTTCCAGACTGTTACACACATTTCAAATGCATTGCACCAATCTAACACAGGGGTGTTTCTACACCTCTTTAGATGTGTCATCTCAAAACAAGGATCATTTTCCTTCCAAATGAGAAATTTGTTTTGATCAAGCGTCATAAAGAATATTTTTGGATTTTTATTCTTAGCATACAGTTTCTTAGTTTCTTCTGAGAGATATATACAGTATATATATATATATATACATACATACATTATATAGAACTTTCTCCATCTTCAGTAGCGCTGCAATTATTAAGGTTAATTAAAGTTATCTGCTCTGAATAAACTTGGTGTCCAAGAGCGCAGGTCAGGCACAAATCCCATGTTCTAGCAGGCCTTCCCTGACTGCACCGGGCTTTAGGATCTCAGTCTTACTTTAGAGAATAATTGTGAAAAGTTAAGGGGCTTCTGATTGCAGGCTGGAGGACACTGGCAGTTGGTAAGTAATTTCCTGGCTTTATCATTTTTAACAAATAACTGGTTTTATAAACAGATTGTTCTCACTATAAGTCGTTTAATGTCAGGAAAAAAGCAGCTTACTCTGAAAAAAATGGTTTTGTGGAATTTTTATCTTTAGCAGATATCTATTTATTATTGTATTATTTTTTCATATCGTATTTATCACATACACATACATGCAGTGAAATGTTTTTATTCCTAATATAGGGTCAGAGCGCAGGGTCAGCCAGAATGAATGGCGCCCCTGGAGCAAGTGAGGTTAAGGGCCTTGTTCAAGGACCCAATGATGGTAGCTTGCCTGGTGCGAGGCTTGAACCCCGACCCTCTGATCACTGACCCAGAGCCTTTTACCATTGAGCTACCACGTCCCCAAATATTATTTTGCTATTAAAAATTAAAATAGGTCAATTTGATTATACAGAATAAAAGCAATACCATATTATAACAGCTTTAAACATGTTTGTCATACACAATAGTTAATACTGAATTGGATACATGATTAGTGACTACTAAACACCCTAACCAGTGGTACACTACTGTAATAGGGTTGCCAGGTCTCAGTAGCCTAGCCCACCTAATGTCAATAAAAATCCTGCTGGCAAAACTCAAAAGCTGAAACTCCAAATCCAAATTCTATTAAATAACAAAAGAACGACTAACATTGTTGAATATATTCTAACATGCTCCATACTAGCATCATCCTATTGAGCCGTCATAATATGTACAGTAAATGTCCTAAATAAGGACCACTAGTTTAATGAGTAAACCATTTCCTGATGCACAAAAGACACATTCAAGTAGTAGATCTAGCCTAGTGTTGTTTATTCAGTATGCATTTAATTTTATTTAAATTTATTTAGAGAAACCAAGCGATCTAACGTCATAGTTCTACGAGTTGGAGAGAACCTGGATCACACAAACACCATACACTTTATTGATATTAGTATTTTATAGTTTCTATTTCAACTAGATTGTACTTATGACCAAACCACAGCCCAGGCACATTTTTTAATAGGCTGTGCTTTTGCACAAACCTGAGAACTTACCTATTTGGTTTGCAAAACATTTATATACTTTAATGTAACACATGCAAAACTTCCAACCCCCAACCCGTGGACAAAAAAATGAACCTGAAGGAGCTACACAAAAGAAGCCCAACGTTCAGACCTGGAAAACCGGTACTGCCATGATACAAGTGTCAGTTTGTCTTCTCAATGTCAGTGGCAATGTCAAATTGAGTGTGTGAAATACTTTTGCTAATTATGAGGTAAATCATGTACAGTACATGAGCAGTAAAAGCTAAAATCCACATTGAACAACTTGCTAGTAAACTTTAGCGTTATCATGTGCTTTGTTTTGTAGTGAAATTTTGTTTTCGGTTAGTAGCAATTAAATTTGGTTCTGACTTTTATGCTACTACTGCTATCAACTTCATCATGCTAGTCATTAGAGTACTAGCTAGCTAGGCTGTCCCTTACTTATATACTCTATCATACAACTTCATTTAATCTAATTTTGCCATTGTGACGCTGAATATCGTTTCAAAATACTAAGTGAGAAAGCCAGTCTTGCACCATTGTTTTTAGGAGCCAATACTGAAACCTGACCTGAAACATTTTTAATGGCTTATATATGTTGAACACCACTGTTACTGTGTTAGCAATGTCCGAATTTGACATCGAAAAGAAACTTATCTGCAATTGTGTCACATCAACAAAAATACTGAAACCAACAAATTAGCACCAGATTTGCTAGGCACATCACACACACACACACACACACGAATATCAATCTAACATAAGAAATGTTTGTCAGTGTCAGTGATTAAATCCAAGGCCCTGACATGACTTTTGAGCTGACAACCTTGCGGTTACTAGCACTACAAAGAGCTAGCATTGCACAAATAGCTAAAGCAAAGCAAGCAGTGCCAAAATAAACACAAACGTTTATCTGCTATGAAGTGCTGTACTAAAAATGTGATGGAAAGCAGCATTTTATTATCAGTTTGTTTATTTGATAGGAGGTGCCTCTACTGTTTCCCAGCATCTAACTTGAACTCAGTTCACTCACAAAATGTTATTTACTACATGTGACTACATGCAGTAAATCAAGACTGTTAGGGGCCATGGAGAATGAGTATCCGTACACACTAGCATGTGTTTTACACTCCTGTGTAATCTGTAAAATGGAGTGTGTTCGGATAGCAAATCCACCCGCCATATGGCTGAAATGTAGAGCAGGTGATGGGAACACATGAATCACTGTGTCCACTTTTTTCATTTAGGCCTGTGGTAGTGTCTTTGGCCAGGTCAAAGTTCAAACAACACATTATTCAAAAAAAAAAAAAGGGTAATTTAATCAGTTGTATCTGGTTTGAACATTTTCATTTGGGATGTGCTTTAAATATGTCTCTAGCGAAACAAAGTGTCTGTTAGTTCACTAAGCTTGCATATGCATATTTGTAGGCATAACTAAAATTAAATGGAAAAAGGTTGGGTTAGTGTTTGTACCTTTAACATCAATTAATTCCTGGGTAATCCACTGAAATGGAAGGAATTGTAAACATATAGTATCTCCAGCTTTAGTTTAATTTTGTTTTTAAGTTTGCATTAGAGTGGTTGCAAAATTGTCACCTACATTGTAAACTGTGAAATCAGTTATGTAGCAGTATATATACATATATTTCACTAAGCAAGAAATAAAACGCTATACGAAAAAAAAAAATCAATGGCATAGTGTAACCTGGATAACTTTTGCTTAATAGCAGCATCCTGAGGAGCTTTATTCCTTTTATGCAACAATGTGCCAAAAATGTTTTCATTTATTAATAACCATATCACACTTTGTCTGAGAGACAAGATAGCACTTGTTGTCACTTACAACACAAAAACTCATTCCCTTACCATCCTATCAATTCTCCACCATAAAAGAGTTTATAATGAGGTGTGACTATGAGTAATAAAATTGTGATTTGGATTGCAGCTGCCACAATTGCAGCTGCTGGCAGAAAGAAATAATCACTTAATAAACCCACTAATAAATACTTTCTGACACGTAAGATACAGCACTGTGGTGTGATGATTTATGGCTATGATAAATTGGAATATTGAAATTAGAAAAACGTTATTCCTCGCCGTGGGAATGTTTATTTCCATATATAAATGAATATCACTGACACAGCTTAAACACTGAAACCGGAAATGACATGCAGTATAAACATGCATTAGACTTGCTAGACCGCGTGTTTTTTACGTTTTTGTTTTAATAGCACGCATCAATTTTAAACAAAGAGTTCCTAACTCGCACTATTTCCACCGACACACTGAAGGCCAGCTGTGCCATTAACCTCATCCTTAGCGTGAACAAAAGCACTTTCTTATAAGAATAACTTCTCGTACAGAGAAGCGGCATTCAATTGTCCTCGTCCCAAACAAAACCAAGTTGCCATATGTCCACAATAAAATCCCACCCTTTTCGGTTGCCAGATTTCTATGAATCCCTTACTGTTTGCGTTAAGAACACCACCGATATATATAGGACTATAACCTTGACTTTCTTTAAACGTTTAGCTATTATTTTCATTGTATTAGTTCTGTAGTGAGATTGGGTGAATTTAATCTATTATTGAAGCGCATGGAAAGATCTCAATCTGGCAACTCCGTGGTTCAATAGACGAGCACTAGTCCACCGACTCGGAGATTTCCAGTCTCGGATTTCAGATGCTTCATCTCGAAGTGCTGTTCAGTTTGCCATTATTGGGTTTATACTGAGGGAGAGAGAGAGAGAGAGAGAGAGAGAGAGAGAGAGAGAGAGAGAGAGAGAGAGTTTACCGAACCCTCACCTATTCGGTAAACGGAGCAAGTGTAATACTATGACAGAGTAGTCAGTGCGTGTTCTTTCTCTTAGCCTTGACTGGGGGTTGGGAGGGAAAAAGCAAATGTTTTTGACCCCAGCTATCATCCTCTGATAAACCGGATCGCACAACCACGTAACGACCTCGGTTGCTCGTTCTTCTTTCTGTTCTTCATCGAAATCTTCCCCAAACCATGATCGCTATGTGACGAGCCGATTGCCGGTTTTTAAGATCAGTTTATTGGATTTAAGTCACGTGTGTTTTTATTGCTCGGTCATTCGGCGCGTGGTGCGCGGCTTTGACATCATGGAGAGTGTGGAGAAGGAGTGCGGTGCGCTGGGTGGATTATTCCAGGCGATCGTCAACGATATGAAGGTAAAACAACACTCTGTTTAGATATAACACACTGAAAACACCGCCGTGCTTTTATTGCCTTTGTCTTGTTTGTGCTCCAAGTAGCTGGACCATTGATGCTGAGATTAATGACAACAAGGGCGCAGAGTGCAGGCAGGCGCTTTGTTATGAACCAGGAATCAGAATCTTTTAAACCGATCGAACTTATAATATAGTTAAAAAAACGTTTTTTAAACAAATATAGCATATGATTGATTAAAAACATGTATAGTTGACCACCACCCACTGCCTGAGTGTAGGTAGACGGTTATAGCCTGTTGTGAAACCAGATACCATGTGGGAGCTAAAATTGCTGATGGTTTGAAGAAGCATATATGCATGGGTCTGTGGGATGTCTATTTAATGACAGATTGACAAAAAAAGTTAAAACAGAATATAATAATAGTTTTTAATGAAACATTAGTATATCCTACTTAATACTCATGTAGATAGATAGATAGATAGATAGATAGATAGATAGATAGATAGATAGATAGAGATCGAGAGAGAAAGAGAAATAGATAGATAGATAGATAGATAGATAGATAGATAGATAGATAGATAGAGATCGAGAGAGAAAGAGAAATAGATAGATAGATAGATAGATAGATAGATAGATAGATAGATAGATAGAGATCGAGAGAGAAAGAGAAATAGATAGA
>JAOUQX010000030.1:19984870-19995965 GCA_028566295.1 Liobagrus marginatus
TTCACTGCATGTATGTGTATGTGACAAATAGGATCTGAAAATGTCAGTAATCATTCAGATCTTCATTTATTATTATTATTATTATTATCCAAAGCATAATATTGCGCTTTTTTTTTTTTTTTACTGCATTACATTTCATATTAATTACATTAGAAATCTAGTACTACCATAATTTAACTCAAGTAAAAGTAATTTAAAGTTTTACTTGAGTACAAGTAAGAAAATACTAAATGTTTTGAAAGTACTCAAATATTTTTAAGAACGTTAATGCAATAAAAATGTACATTACGCTCTGGAATGTAGTGAAGTAAAAGTTTTCCCAAAGACAAACACTAAAGTACAGATACCTTTGAAACTGACTCGAGGAAAATAAAAACTCTTCACTATTGTCCACCTCTGATTATAATTATAATTGAAAGGACTATCATATATCCATGTTTGTGCCATTGCATCTTATGGTTTATATAATTATGCTTTCTGAATCTCGCACCAAATTTGCGGACGAAAGAAACAGTGTTGTGTTTCGTCTACGACAGAGTTGTTAAAGTCAAAAATTGAACATACTTCAATCTGTGGAATAACTGTGTAGAGTTACCTTTGGTAACTGTTTCCTGGTCTCCAACGTCTTCTCTGATGTCAAGAAAATCGCCTTTATTCTGTATAAGGCAAAGATTTGTTTTTGTATTTACAGTATTCGGCAGATGCATATCCATAGCAACAAACAAAAGTGCTTTATGGCTCGAATCAATAAATAGATCAATACTGGTTCATTAGATCACAACTGAAACACTAACGGTTGTGCGAATGCTAAGGGAGTTGGAACACTTACACAGGTCATCTTTTCAAGATCTTCTGTGAAGCCAGCCCGGTCTTGAAAGCTTTTCATTACTTTGTGCAAATCTTCCAGTTTATTATTGACATCTACAAAAAAACATGCAGCCCTTTTATTACTGTCGTATGACCCATTAGCTATGGCCATGCAAATGACGGTCACTCAATGAGCCTTAGAACTAAATTCTGTGAATAAATAAATACATTTACTAAAGCCAAGTGAAACTTACGTTTTTTCCTGTGTTCGACAAGCGTCTGAGCCTGCTTAGCAGAACACTTTGTGAACCAGTTATCTCCGAGGAGAACAGTCAGCTCATTGGTATGAACTAGCTTCCCGGGCATGAAAGCCAATGAACCAAATGGTACCTAAAACGACAGGCAGAGAGAGGGACAACAACAAAAAAGAAAAAAAAAGAAAAAGGTTATACAACTATAATGGGGGGAAAAAAACCCAAAGAAAAGTTCTGTCAGGACCTTTTAAGTCAAAATAAAAATAGTATTGCAATGATAAATAGTATTATATACTATAGCCTAGACCAGGGGTCTCCAACCTTTTTGAAACCGAGAGCTACTTCTTGGGTAGCGATTAATACGAAGAGCTACCAGTTTGGTATTCACTTCTGAAATAACAAATTTGCTCAATTTACCTTTAATTATGTTATTTATAATTAATGTTATTCATACGGTATATGTGAACACACTGATCATGTTAATGACTTCTCACAATATTTATCAGCAACGTTTGGTAGGAAACAGATAAATAGCAATATGCAAAGCTTCATTTCTGTAAATCTCTAAGTAATTATATTTCCAAATTGACATTAATGCAAGCCTGTTTTAAAAAAGAATAGCGACGCAAAATATAGAGGCAGCTCACTGGTGAGTGGTGCTATGGTGGGCTATTTTTTATAACAGGCTTGTGGGCGAATCATGTGGACCTTGCGGGCAACCTGGTGCCCCCTGGCCTAGACATTTAAGTCAGCTTGTTGAATTTGTATTTGGCAGTATGGGTATGTTTTACATTTCCCGTCCTTTTCACAAGCCCCGTGAAAAGTAAAGACAGGGAAATAGCAACGTTATTGGGGGCGCTCTCACAGCACCCTAAATGTCCGTCTCTTCCATGAGCCCCGTGAAAACTTAAGACAAGGAAATAGAACAGAGCATGCAACAATGACGGAGAAGATCAAGTTGTTTAAGTTAGATCAGAGTTACAGGAGGGGCTGGGGAGGAGGTGGGTCTCAAAACCGCATGCGCGGGAAGCGGCAAAGTAGCTGGCTGGTAACGTTTAAAAATGGCATCCTGTTTGCCAATTGGTGCATGCCAATTAGATCAGCGGATAGGGAATGGGCTTAAGGATGGCAGCTTGACTACAAGGCCTGCCAGAACTATGCATAATGCTTCATTCTGTGGCGAAAAATGTAATAAATCAGACAATCCATCCCAACAAATATTTTGAAAATTAAATCAAAATGAAAAAGAAAAAGCCAGGGCCAAAAGGACTAATTGGTCATGCTTTAATCTGGAATCTGAAATTAATTTACCATAATATCATAGGACACCTTATCAGGCAAAGTGCTGAGGCGTTCCTGTAGACTTTCATAATCATTTTCCACTTTTCTCCTGATAGAAACAAAGAAAGAAGCAACCATATAAATAATAATGTTCGATCGTTCTGCAATGGCTGAAAGCAACCGGGAAATAAAGCAGCAATGAGAAGGCATCTCATCTAAATTTACACAATGCATCAAGTTATATAAAACCGTGTGCTGTTTAAACAAGGAAGTAAAACAAGACTTTTTTTAAAACAAGGATTTGCCTGTACAATCCTTATTGGCTCTTTGACAAGAAATGAGAAATGATACTCACCAATGTGAAATTTGACTTTGGCAGTCTTTTACCACCTGTTGTTGGGATAGTGACAAACGTTGTAACAGTTGTACATAAAGAAAACAAAACCAACAACTTCTAACTCCATTAAACAGCTGTCTTAGGCACAAGAGCTTATTATACAGGGTCACTTACCATCAGTTTGTTGAACCTCTATACTTTCACTGTTTAAACCATACTTACGTGAGCTATAATGACAAAACAACACTCTGATAAACCACACGATGCACATCTTAATACAGACTTCCTATTACAGAATTTTCGTAAACTATTCTGCCACTTACACGTATTTTATTCAAGTACACATATTAAAATAACCATTAGTACAAACCGTTGGTCTGCAACATTGTCTTATGCCGTACTGTCTGGCTGTTCGATTCTGGATTTATTGAAGTCGACTCTGACTCCCGACTCAGTCAATACATGCCATGAACACTTACAATGTTAAGCGTCAAGGTTGAAGTTGTATTTATCTTCAGTGAACAGGAGTTGTAAGCATAGTAATTCATAGTAAGTATAAAGACTGGTGGCCGGTCAGTATCGTAAAATAAACTGTCTTTAAAAATTTGGTTTTATTTAACGTGTGCTAATGACCAAGTGAGAGTAAAAAAAAATAAAAAATACATTACTTTTCTAAATATGTATACAAGTTTATACTTTGGGCCTAACGTGCCTACCTCACCTACTTGAACTGGATTGCTGCTTTCAGGCTGTTGAAAATTTTTTTAGATGGAACACTTACAGGGTTCAAAATACTTTCACACAGTTGACGGTGAGGCAGCCATTTCCTCTTGTTTCAAACCCTAACCATCACCAAGTTCAAGTTAACACATATCTAAATGCAATTGTTTAAGTCCCACACACATGCATTAGCCTTCAAGTGTGTAATTGGTCCTTAAATCATAATTCCCTCATTTGGACTGATTCGTACTGTACTTAACTGATTTGAGTCAATCGCCAGACTACGTCTTGAAAAATAGAGCCGATACTGGGAATTGATTCTTAGAGTTGGAGCCGACACTCTCGCTATTGGGAGTCAAGGAACCGACTTTGGAGTCGACTCCACCTTCACAATCTTACTGTTGTGAATGTTTATCAGACGTAACTCAGTTTAGTTTCTCAACGTCAAAAACGACGAGAACGTTATTGTATTTTACTACGTACTTCACCAGCTATATATGGCCAAAATAACAATATAAGTTCTTGAGATGCTCCAACACGGTGTTTTCTACACATAATAGTAACAATAATATTTATATTATATTATCACGGTGTTCTCTATATATGTGTATGGAGCCATTTTTCCACGAGGAACCTAAAATAGTTACACAGCAGTCTAGTAAATGGGTACAACCAAAGTTAACTTACTAACAATATGTAATTATATATACAGTATTTTTAAATATGCGGAGACTTAAATTTTTTTTATAAATAATAAAACAAGACCTTTTTTGCGTAAATACAGTGGGTAAGCCTTGCAAAGGCGGATTTTTGACATGAAGGCTAGGTTGAAACAATGGCGGGGTACAATCACATTTAAAAGTCTAAGTATTGCATACGCAAAATGACTGTTGCCATTTCCAGGTAAGTAAATGGCTGAAAAAAGGCTAAACAGTGTTTGGTCTTCTTCCCGTGTAGCGACCCGAGTATATGAACCAGGAAAACACGTGATTGATTAGAACAATCTAGAACGCACCGAGTAATTTCCGTTTAAATCGTCGTAATTCGTCTTCTATATCGTGGACTAGATCAGTGCTATAACTTAACCTTCGTCTAAATAGGTCACGTAGACTTACGAGTAGGATTTTCAGTCCTGCACAAACGCATGCGCACACACGAAGCCGTGCACTGAGCTTGACTAATTATTTATTACCTTTCTGTGTTCCTCGTGTAATTTATCCAAACCTTTAGATAAAGAACTGCTCGTCTTCACTTTAGTGGCCATGCTTTTCTGTAAGCCGTAAGAAATTGTTTCAAATATACGGCAACACTCTGGGGTTTGAAGTCCTATAGAAATGTTTATGAATAGCGTTGAATGTATTCCTGGGTCCTGGTCGCCTTTTAGTCATCAACGTAACTGAAAAAGTAATCCAATTCAAGATTGAGACCATTTCACCCTTGCATCGTACAAGATCTAGATTTGGCGAAATGAATTAATATCCGTCTGGTGTATTATTCCAAATCGCCAGCAATACTATTCCACTTGCGCCATGTTTGTCTCCCAATAACAACGCCCACCACCGCCACTTATAGACCACGTGACGCGACTTAGAGGGGTTTGTAGTTGCGTTTAATTTACGCAGATCACTTAAATAAACTCAAGATGTGTATGTAATTATTGTATTAAAATATGTGTTGGTAGTGTGAAAAAATGTACATAAGTGATTAGATATAAAATTTATAAGAAGAATTTCACGTTTTACCGCATGGTAAAGTGGAGTGCAGCGGTGGCGTCGAGTTTGTATAAAGGCACAGTATAGAAGGATACGTTATACGACATCTATCTATCTATCTATCTATCTATCTATCTATCTATCTATCTATCTATCTATCTGTCTGTCTGTCTGTCTGATAGATACCCACGATTCTAACCTTTATTTATTTAACTTTTATTTTGAAGTGGGGAAAAGTCCTGATGTTGGTTGACGGCCATTGAAGAGGAGAGAAGATTTTTGAGAAGATTTTTGCTTTGGAGTTGAGATTTTTAATAACTTGTGCACTAATATCCATTATATACCGATGACTGTTTATACATTATCACCATGCTGCAATAATTATAGACACCCAATATTATAGCTTTTCTGTTTATTTCACTTTTATTTTGAAGAGAGTAGAAAGTCCCGCTGCTTGACGGCAATAAGAGAGAAGAACCAATGACCATTACTGATGATTCATTGTACATTGCTCGTTATATATCGTGTTTGTTGTTATTGTGCTTCAGTTATAACATTTATCCCGTTACATGTGTTGGAGATCATTTTAAAACTTTAGCTTTTCCCCGCATTTTCTCGTACTTCCCAGTCAGATGAGCTGAGCTGCAATGATGATAAACAGACACCTGAGGACATTTCTAGGTTGTATGTTGAGAGTTAGTACTGATTTGGCCTCCTGCAACACGTCCTCCCTGTGTACTTACATGTGTACTTCACCTCTACGGGCTCATTCTTCGGGCGTGAAAACGCGCTCGTATTTGCAGTATGTCAAAAGGAAGATACTGTCACCCAAAACTCCTCCGTATAGCCACGTGTGTCAAATCGGAGATCCAGTGTTGCGCTGTAAAGCTGTAAATGTGGAGCCGGCAGCTGTACAAGGAGCGGAAGTGCAGCGCGTGGTTTACACCATGGTAAAAGTGATGCGCAGGATGAAATGTGTGGGACTGAGCGCGCCGCAGGTCGGGGTTCCTCTGCGCATCATAACTGTGGAGTACACAGAGAAAATGCTGCAAGAGAATTCTCCAGCTGTCATCGAGGCACGTGGTCTGGTTTCATTACCCCTAAAGGTGTTCATTAACCCTCGGCTTCGTGTGCTGAATGGACAGACTACCAACTTCCAGGAAGCCTGTGAAAGCATTTCGGGTTTCTCTGCTTCTGTCCCACGCTACAGCTCTGTAGAGGTCTCAGGTGAATACACTACACTCTCGTTTGGCTAACACCAGCAATTACATCTGACAAAGATTCACAAGACAGTGATGTAACACTCTGCTCATTCTTTCTTCCTACAGGACTTAATGAAAAAGCTGAGCCGGTCACCTGGCAAACCAGTGGTTGGCCAGCAAGGATACTGCAGCATGAGATGGATCACCTTGATGGCATTCTCTATGTTGACCGTATGGACAGTGGAACATTTATTAATGTGAACTGGGAGGAATACAATGAGTAACTGTTTAAACCGCATTAAAAAATGACACATACTTGCCATTGACTGTGCTTTAAACACATTTTTTATTCCATGAAGTAGACAAAATTCAATTTTCTGATACAATAAGTGAAATGAATAAATTTATGCTAATTTCTGTGAAGATGAATCGCACATGAGCGGATATTTATAACAGCAAAAACCTAATACTATCCTGACACAAAAGTCATTAACTGTAGTTTAATCTGCAATGCAACTGTGATGTATGCTTTAAGCCACAGCCATAGCTAATAAACATCTCCATAATCTCAGAATATATTTCTTTCAGCATAAACAAAACAAAACAAAAAGACAAATGCAAACGACCACTATACGCTTGTTGTAATTTAGCTTCAGAGCTGTTATGACCATATAAGTAGTCTGACTAAGCTGGTGGTGTTTTTTTTTTTAAAATTTTTTTACAACTGGAACACAAACTTACATAAACGTTTAAGATTTAAATCCATAAGCATTTTAGAACTTCTACAACCCTTAAAGTGTTTGTGTCTATTAAATGTAGGCAATTGGCATAAGTAAATCTGGTAAAGTGCCTTATCAGCTAGATGAGGACAGGTTATTAATTCTTTCAGACAGTGGAGAGTTCAAAGGGAAAGCCACATTTGCATTCGAGGGGTGCTTTAAACCAACATTTTTTGCAATGTTGGGCACAGCAGTACCTACACAGCAGGTAAATAGCAGTGTTTGAGCATGTGCAGCACACATCCTTGAGACTCTGTACTTCATGTAGTCTTTGGCACTGATTATCACAGGAAACGTCATGAAAAACTCTGCAAGTGAGGCAGGCAAACACTGGCTGCGTGAACTTACAGCACTGATGCAAAGGCATTGGCTTAGCTTTAGCTGATGTTTCATTGTATATCACATTGTGGCCAGACGTCTGGCAGCTGTGGTATTCATTACAAATGTAGTCATGGGATTTGTTGCATGTATAGCACACTACATAGTCTGTACTTCCTACCTTTAAACATGTATGTGGAGTCACTCGTTCTTCTATTTGAGCTGGCTGTAACATTCCTGTATTTTGCACATTATGGCGTATTTGGCAACATGTATTAAGTGCCTCACAGTTTGTGTCATGAATATAATGACAATCATGGCACACAAAGAAGAAATTATTGCTGGGCTTCTTTATACAACTGTGTTGCTTCAGCTCGTCTTTTGATGGGATGTCCCAGCTTTGTATCTGCTGCTGCCTGGTCATCACGTGGTCAGTCATACTCAGGCCAGTCTTCTGCGGTGTTGCATTGATCTGATAAGTCAGGGATGAGATGGAGGTAACCGGTGCGTTATTTTTATTCCTCTGAATGAGGTTTGACTGAGAAGTACTACTGCGGCACATCGTATACGTTAAGGAATCATCACTTGGCGGAATGTAAGGAAGGCTGGGTGGTGAAGCCATGTGACCATGGTCTGCTAGGCTCTCGTCTGTGTACAGATCTAAAGTCGCATTAAGAGCTAAAGGTGAATCACATGGATCAGGCTCCAACTTTAACTTCGCATGGTCCAGTGCGATTTGAAAAGTGCAGCCACGCTTCCGTTCGTGAATGAGCTGGAGCACCAACTCCATGCTGTCGCCCGTGGTGGCTACAGCAGTAAGCAACAGCTGGCACTCTACACGAGCTGTGAAGAAAGCATAAGCCAGCTGTAGAAGGAGAAGTGAATTAACTGGTTTTGCGGTTAGTCTTAGCTCCTCTCCATTGCCGCCTCCCGGCTGGTATCCGAATAATGCGAACAACTCCTTAGCTTGCTGTGGCGTCAGAGCAGGCTTGATGCAGTGAGTGAACATACCTGAGAACGTCTAAAAAGGAGAAAGTTGGATTCCCCGATTAGGCTACCTTAAATATTTAAGAACAAACTGTAAAATGAAACTTTCTACCACATTTAAAACATAGAAAAAATCAGCGTACCTTCACCACCTTGTACTCTTTCCGCCACGGGCACAAATAGAGATTTAGTGCCGCAAGCTCTAGCACTTCAAATGCCTTAACCAGACTTTTGAGCCCATCTTGTCCCAATGAGTGGTGTGATGCACAGAGTGAAGTTTCTATTACAGACAGTGTGTCTAACCCAAGCTGACAGCAGAAATCCTGGGGACTACATTCAAACAGATATGTTTTAACTTTTTTATACAACTCTTCATCTCGGCACACCAGATCCCGATCGCCTTGTTGAAGTCGCTGTTCCAGGCTGGCCTGATAAACTTCCAAGCAGCTATTTCCATTTGTTCTAATTCCACTCATCCTGAAAACAGGACACAGATAAGTTTAGAATGCACATTGAAATGTATTAGAGCATATACGTTTTATAACTTAAAAATACAATAAGCTTTATTTGATTTATGCTTAATTGCTTTAGGTGCTCGGGAACAAAATGTCGTCAAGAGTTTGTCTTCTGTAACTTTTTTTGGGGGTCTTATTAGTGGTAACATGACTAGCCATACTCACGCGGTGTAACACGACTTGTACAAGTATAGTAACCGTCTTAACCATTTTGAAAAGGATAGAATAAACTGGTGAGGAAACAATCCGAGCGTTTAAATTCGCTAACAAACGAAAACGAAAGCGGTTTATATCCGACGCGGACTGGGTCAATTTTCTGGGTCAAATGACCTATATCGAAGATAAGTTTTATAGTTCGAACACAGCCCATAACTGTTTATGAAGCGAAACAGACATTTTCCGGTTACGAATTACTTTCCTGTCAATTAACGGAGAGACTTTTCTAAAGTCGACAATAACTTGACTTTTAAAAATGTAAAGTCGTTTTAGTCAGGATATTAACCATATTAGCCATAAAACTATTAACAACCTGATATATGTCCACTTTCCCCGGATTTACGAATTAACGTAGAGTAATAATAAAACCAGAACTTTGAACCACAGCACGCCTTATTAGATGACCGAAGTGAAATCACAAAAACAACTTTTTGACGTAACTTCCGCCAACGTGGCAAGCCGACGTTTACGTAAACTCCAAACGGTTCTCTTTTTGAATTTAAGAAGTGTACTATACACCTATTATTTGTTTGATCTGTGTTTAGCAGCGACCATTCGGAAGGTTTTTTATTTTATTTTTGGGAATTAACCACGAAGAGCAGCACTGCTGTAGTTTATGCTGCGTTTACATCTATCATCTCGGAATTTACCAAGCCGAAAGAACTCAGTCGTCTGAAGTCGAAACAAAAATGAATACTCGTTGTAAACTGGAATTAAACAGTTGTTTAGTTCGTGCTTTAATTATTTCTAAAGTGGATGTGATAATGCACTGGAAACATGGCCAAAATGTACATTAAGGATTTATAGTGTTTGGAGAACAGGGCCTTTAAATGATTGAATAAGTCGGACATTTCCCATTTCCTACGTGTAATGACTTGCCTTACAAGTTGGAATGCCCAAGATGGGATGACATAAATTTCGAATAACGAAAGCGTTTCCTCCACAACAGCGATCTGTATAGTCAATGCCATAGATTGAACAAGCTAATAGGTCTGCGTGTTTACTGATTTCAAGAAAATACAGTATATACAGCAAAACTCATTCAAAGTTAAGAAACAAAGCTCTGCTTTGCTTACTGGTGCTGTGTGCAGAAATATTTGTAATACATCTTTACGTAAACGGTGCCCCCACAATTTCCCCCACGCAAATCCTAATTTGAATATGGGGTTTGAACGGATTCCTAGGAAAAATATTTACCTCTGAGTGTTTACAGCCCCATTTACAGTTCAAAGTAAAAAGTCAGTTAAGTGCAATTAAAAATCGGGGTAGGGAGCGGTAGCTCAGTTGTTAAGGCGTTGGACTGCCGAGGAGTTTGATTCCCAATACCTCCAAGCAAGGCCTTCCATGCTGGGCTCCTGAGCAAACTATCATCTGCTCGGTTGTAAGTCCCTCTGGATAAGAGCGTCTGCCAAGTGCTGTAAATGTAAAATAAATGGATTAATGGCAAAAATCATTGATAGAGCATGCATATTCATTCATTCATTCATAAACACATAATTGCTGCACATACCAAATAGCGAGAGTATTTATGAAATACCTAAATCTAAATATATACAAATATACATTTAGTTTAGGAGTTACATACAAAACATTCATCCACAAATGCTGACTTTGAAAGCAGTACCATTATTCTTATATATAAAGTAGTTGGTGAAAAGTATGAAAAAATTGAATCGCATGTCTGAATATGGTATGCACTGGAGATAACGTCTGAAAAGGGGTTAGTGCCGATTTGAAATAAATGCACGTCAGATACAGTGTATAACGTGTCACCAGATGGCGCCAAATACAATATTTTTTTGCGATTCTCATTTTCAGTCATTTTTAATTCAATAACTAAATTAAATTAATTTCAGTATTTAAAAAATTATGTATTTTTGTAATAGTTATTATAAGTAATCATTCAAATGTATATTTATTAAATAATAATTAAATATATTAAATATATATTTATATTTAGTTCTGGT
>JAOUQX010000030.1:19996624-20015773 GCA_028566295.1 Liobagrus marginatus
TAATTATATTAATTTTATTCTTAAAAAAAAAACGTTTTTGTAATTTAGGTCCTACAAAGATGGTTGATTTTGATGCGTCGGAATAAAAACGGCATGACTATTAGGAGAATTACAGCACCGCCCACAAGGGGGAGTGGTAGGAATACCAGAGGGCGGAACAGTTTACCCGCGATCTCTTTAAAACTCTGCATCGTTGCACCATGTCTATTAAACATATTGTCAAACCTCGCAAGAGTTGTTTGTTTAAAAGCAGAGCCGGTGCCTATTTGCGTGCGTGCGTGAGTTGGCCATGTCGAACGGGGAGCGCGTGGTTCTGGCGCTCGGTGGAGCGGGCACAGTGGGTTCCGGGCTTGTGAAGGCACTTTTGGATAGAGGTAGGAACACATTCAAAAATAATGAGTTGAAGAGCCTCACGGAACCCCTCAATCTGCAAACAGTAATTACTTTTTTTTTTTTAATTGCCAGTCAGTGAAGATTATGTAACGCACAAATACAAATGTTTTATTTTTATTTTATTTGCTCTTTTTTTATTACAAAGGTTTTAAGGTTGCTGTGATCTCTAGAGACAAGAGTAAACTAGAGAAGCTCAGAAGCTTTGTTTCACCCTCCACTAAAAGCAACCTGACGACTTTGGTAGGGAATGTTGGTAAGTTTTCCATCGTATATGCTGTCTGTGTGTGCAAACATCAGGCATCTGCTGTCAGAACGCTTGGGTTTTTTTTAAAATTTAATTTAATTTAATTTTATTACACTTCTCCACAGGATCTGAAGAAGAGGCCGAAGAAATGAAGCAAACCCTCTTGAAGTCGGCTGGGAAGATTACAGATGTGGTGTCGTCTCTGGGCTTCAGCTGGTGGCAGCGTGGACCACCACACACCCAGCCTCTTAAAGAACTCCAGTGGGTAAGTATAGGCATGAAATCTATTCAGGAATACAATCAAGAATGAATTCACAATGAGCTTTAGTAACTTTATGAGTACTGAAGATCAATTTGCTGAGTCATTTCTTTATAACTATTTATAAGTACATATGTTATGATTTCAGGCACATTATTCACAATAGCCCTAGATATACAATATAGCCATCTTTGACTCTTTGCTGTCCGTTCATCAGGTTATTGAGACTCTTCTCTTCAGCACATTTATATCATGGAAAACATTCTTTCCTCTGGTTAGAGATGATCCCAATTGCACCTACACATTTATTACAGGTGGGTGCGATTAATATGTACATATTAATGGAGTAAGAAACAAAATACTTTTGGTATTATTTTAGTTTGTTGTAGGACTAATAAGTATAAGGACTGTAAAGTGTAAGGACTAATTTGAAAAGTACATATTCTTTATCTAATTTACATTTGTTGCACATCCAATTATAGTAGGAATTATAATTCGTCCTGCAGGGGGCGCTGGGGAAAAGCTGCTGATGCCAGGCACAGGCTTTTTGACTGTTGGATCAGCCAGCACTCTGGCTTTTTGTCAGATTCTGCGTGAAGAGTACCCAGACGTTCCCTGCAAACTTAATCAGGTCTGTTTAGCAGCCTAGCAAATGGCAAAAATGGCACGAATAAATTGTTGAAACTGCACCTGATTTGAGTGTTAATAAAAACTTTCCCAATTTTATTTTTCCCCTAATAGGTGAAGGTTAACACAGGGGTTAGTACCCCAGAACACATGGGACCTGGGTACCTGAATCATGTGGAGTTAGGTGAGGCTGTGGCTACACTGGTGGAAAGGAAGGATAAATCTCACACTGTCTACACCATAAACGGCCCCGCTGATTTAAAAACAGTCATCCTGTAACTTAAAAGTGATCCAGAGCAATGCTATGAGCGAGAATCCTACAGAAGATCCAAAATACAGCACATTAGTTATAGTTAGCATCCAGTTTATTGTTGCTTATTAGTGGTATTTACTTTGCATGCCAATACAGTACATACACAAAGCTTAATAACGGTCAATGCTTTTCCATTGTATTTCAGACTAACACAATTCATAGTAGAACTGCACAGTGTTCGTAGGGCGTAGCAGTAGTGTGCAAATACACTTGGTTTGAAAATAGTAGTGTGACCCAAGAGGTACAGAAACATGTGAGCGTGAATGAGGGAAATATCTTGGGAGTGCACTCCAGCTTTCTAGTTTAATCCAGGCTTTCAGGTTGGTGGGAATGTGTTAAGATTGGTGGATGGATCTTCTCTCCCATTTGCGTCACTCCCTGCTTTTTTTGGGTCTGCATCTGTTCTGCTTATGTGGTTCCAGTTATCCTGTGCAACACTGTTGGAAAATAGAGATGTGAGGGTAGACCATTTAATGTCCCGGGCACGGCAGATATCAGAAAAGTCCCATTTTTGTATGTTTATTGCACTGGTATAATTTGCATATACGCTTGAATATGTATTTGATTTTTCCCCCCAATAAAAAATCTTCATTGAAGTAATTTAATTTGAATTGAAATTTAATTACAATTATAAAGTATTGGTTCAGATTTAATTCGATTTTATTCCATTTGTATGGCACTTATAACAATTGAGAGACTGAGTTTTACAGAAGTATAAGAATCCTGAATAAAAATGACCTAGTATAAATGTATAACTTTATGACAAGGATAAGTTTCCTAAGACAATATTAGGGAGAATCCTTGAGGGGAACCAGACTCAAAAGAGAATCTCTGAATTTATTACGGATTTAATTTCTTTGCTCATTTCTGTTTATATTTTTGCCCATTCTTCCATCCACGTTTGTAGACAAAAGTTTACAAAAGTGATGCATCTGGCATTCCAAGGCAGGTTTTAGATCGATATAACAGAAAACAGCTGAAGCGCATTAGCTCCCGACCATGCGTGACTTCTACGATATCACAATATCTGTTTGTATATGATCATTTATTTATCTCCATATCAACCCATTGTTTATCATCAATACTGAAAACAGAGCAACAAAACCAGAGACATGCAAAAGTCCCTGGAGTTTGCAAACCTACACGTGTTTGGTCTTGAAGGGGGTGAGTCACCTGAGTTTGTCAAGGGTACGAGGGTGTGACCTCTATTTCCATCATCTGGATTCCATTAAAAATGGAATTCTTTCCTCTCCTTTAGGAAATAGGACTTGAAATAGTGGAACAGATTTAAAAACTAAACATCATTCCAAGAAACGCAACACCCACCTGTGTCAGAGACAATGTGGTATTAAGATCGGTTTCTACAAAAATTAAATACGAGAAAAAATTGGGCTAGATGAAAACCACACTCCACTACAATAATTTTAATGTGCGGTGGCACGTGACTATTGCGAGGTCTTTCTTGATCGATCTGCATGAATTCAGAGGTCACGGGATGATTGCGAGTGAAGTCAAGCTACGTACCACTTATGATTCAAGGCAAGATTTTTCAGGAAGAAGACGAGCAGGTATACGTTGAATTTTTTCAAGTGAAACTGAAATTTATCTGGGCTTATACTTAAATATTTGCAATGCGCATACTAAGTCTGTTGCAGTATTTTGGTCAGTGTAATCATTAGTCCTGCAAGTTGTGGTTGTCTGCCATGTTAAGGTCACAGGAGGGCATTACAAGTACAATGGTGTCCTCCAAATTTACAATGGTAAATTTTCAATTTAGTAAATAAAGGATAGTCAGTTTTTACACAAAAAGGAACACAAAATCACTGAACTGCAATGCAGCTAAGTTAACAGCATACAAATTCTAGTAATCTGATATAATGGCACCCACATCCTCATGCTTGATATGAAGGATAAAGTTTTGGAGGCTGATCTGTTTAGGACGAGTGTCCAGATTAGAAAGGAGTATTTTTACTTAAGGCAAATTAACAGCATGTAAAATGTACCAAATGTAAAGATAACTATATACAAAACCTTCTTAACATTAAGATACCGACTTAACACAGCTATGTTTTAAACATTGTTCCCAATTTGTAATCGCCAACAGGTGCAATGGACTATGGCGTTCGACACTCATGACACTACTCGCGGCTAAATTGCACTGGAGTAACTCAGTATTTAATTACAATATTAACTCATGCATGCGTAATTAAAATGAATTGTAAAAACGTCATTCAGTCAAGAGACTGTAGTTTTGATTTCACCCATTACATCACTGCTAAACATACCCTGCTAAAGAAATACAGTATATTCAACATTGTGGGGCTGCATTACAGCGGACACACAAACAGAGAACTATAAGAGTTTAAAATAGCCATGAATGAGGAAATACCAGGTAACAGATTGCAGTCCTTCCTTTAAGACTGCCATGTTTTATCCATTATTAGCTGCCATGAATTATCTTGTAACAATAGTCTAGAGATTCTGATTCTTAATAGATACCGGACACACAAACCTGAAAATCCAGACTGTTTTTTAACATTGAATGCCTTTTTACTTGTTACCCAAAAGACAAATCACGTTAAAGTACTTGTTTTTATTTTTAGAAAATCCAAAACCTATCATACACAATGCATTCTTTTCAACAAATTCACATTAATGATTTAATAGCAAACATAAAACAGGTTGGCATCATTACAGCCAATGATCCATACAAACTACGACACATTTATATTAAATATTTGGTACAATAGCTTTTAATTTTTTTTTTTTACACTAGATACAAGGTAGTGGGATTTTACACTCATACACTTACAGGTTCTCCTTCAGTTTGTTTAATTGAAACGCAGTCTAAAATACATTGAGGCATCTAAGTTTCACATTAAAATGCATAAAATTTAAACGTGTGGAAAGTGGATGTTGGCAAAACAATGAAAGTTGACCAACTAGTTCAAAACTACCCACTTTTTGTAATGTTGAAATAACACTTTGTACAATAGTAAACAAGGAACTTCAGTAAAACATTTTAAAGCAGCACTACAGTAACCATGACACACACACGATATGTATATATACACATTATATACATCATACATATAACATGTTAGAGAAGAGAAGGAAAGAGAAAGAAGGTGCAACTTTATAATATGCATAATGTACTAAAGATCTTGTCGATGAATGTTAAAATATGTAATCCAAGACCATGTGATAAGCTTCTCAAAATGCTGATCCAGTCAAAAATAAGGAAATGTCTGGAATATATCTCTCATACCATACTATATTTAAGATTAGAATTATGGATTGCACGAGAAGTCTCATCTGCAACGTCTTGGTAGAAAATCATATCACAGCAAACAGTTAACGTAAAACTGTAACTAGTTGCATATGTAAATGTAGTACCAACTAGTATTAACTGTACTGTGCCAGCGGGATGTCAGAACAGAAGTTGCAAAAAAATAAAAAATAAAGCAAGTGAAATAGTTTTATAAATTAATGTCTAGGAGTTGAATAGAACATTATACCATTACACGTCTTGGAAAAAAACATACTAGCCTGGTTAAAAAAAAAAAAAAAAAAAACAGCAAATGGATGTGGTGTTTTAGCTTTTTCACAGTAAAGTCCCTTAAAACAACTACATTATGAGGAAAAATTGTATAGAATGAGGACAATAAAATGAAGCATGCTATTCGATTTCATTCCTTCCACTAAATGAGAACCACCCAAAACAATTCCCCTCATAACAACCTGATTCCACTTCTTTAACCAGAGACCATTTGGGTCATAACCCTACAACATGGAAGGATTCAAAGCTCTCACGCTTTTGAGGCTGGAAAGCTCCAGGCTCATTTTGAGTAACCTTTACAGTGTGTTCTGAATAGAAGGATGGGTGTTTTATTCTAGTCCCAATGAAGATGGATGAGAAGTTCATGCCCTGGACTGAAGGACTTGGAAGAATACAGGCGGTCTGAAAAACATGCATCCTTACCACTGTAAACACACACACACAAAAACACAATCTAGTCACATGACTTTAAAACATGGTCTATGATTGATTAGCTGCTGCTCTCAACATTGTGTTTGTGACAAGCTGTTAAGTTTAAAGTTTGTTTGTAGGTGACAAAATACTTACTTTCCACCATAATTTGCAAATAAATTCTTTCCAAATCAGCCAATGGTGATTGTCTGGATTTGTTTTTTCATTTTGTCTCTCATAGTTGAGGTCTACCTATGACGACAATTACAGGCCTCTCATCTTTTTAAGTGGACGAACTTGCACAATTGGTGGCTGACTAAATACTTTTTTGCCCCACTATTTATTTTTTAACTAAATAATAGTGCACTTTTGGGTTGTGCAGAGTTTTACTGCTCTAACCAACATGCTATGTTTTTGTGGAACACAAACACCAAGTTGTTCAATCTGCATTTTGAGGCACACAATTAACATTTACTTTAATAATTAACCAATTATTTAACTGGTAAAAATTGTTTGTTTAGCCCAGGGATCGGCAACCTGAAAAACTCTGAGCCATTTTCCACAGAAAGAACACAGAGCCACAAAACCTTTTGACATCTTAAATGAAAATAACACTGCATAGAATTTTTTACCTGCATGGAAAGTATAGAAACTGTAGTGTGTTGCATTTAGGACATCAATGAACTGCTACAGAGTACACGAAATTTTATTTCTGCAGGCAAACAAAACTATTTTGAACAGTTTGAGCTAACCTTAACAAAACAGACGCTGTGTTGAAGGTTATGTCTAATTGAGTCCTCTTCATATTCATGAGATTAGAGAAGATTAGAAATTCGTGAGATGAGAATTTTAACTTGTCGGCTGCAGCAAACTAAAATTGGCGTCTGCTTCTGTTTCATCATTTAATCGCGGATTTCGCAAGTTGGCAATTACGACGCATATTTTGAGCGCTAAATTTTTTTAACACGGTTTATTTTAATGTCACAAGAGCATCATAATCTTAGAATTACATTTTTTTTTTTAAACTAACCAAAATAAAATAAACAAATGAAATATGTATTAGGTATTTTCCAAATCTACAGGGAGCCGCAGCAGAGGGATGAAAGTCACTTACGGCTCCGGAGCCGCGGGTTGCCGACCCCTGGTTTAGCCTATTTCATTTATAAAATGCATGAGATGCTTTATGTTTTAAAATAAGATGAAATTGGCAAGTGCAGAGCTGAAATTTTAACTTTAGGTCCATGTACATGTGCTACATTCCCATCTAGACTGACTGATTGTCCAGTGCATTTGATAGAGTTGTGCAGTTTCTACCTGAATCAGGTGGGTTAAGCAGCCAGCTGCAAAGCTTCACCCAAATGCAGGGACTCCACAAAAGTCAGCGCACTCTGCATTGACGTTAAGCAGTAACCCTCTTCCCCAATCAGATATCTGAGGGAAGTATTTACAAACCGTTGAGAACGGACTGAACATACCTCATGGGGAAAACATACATATACATGCATACATCATACCTATATGCCATATTAGTACATTAACATAGTACAACTAAGGCAAAGTATATTACAGATTTTTACCTCACATGCATATAATGTTAGGTTGGTTAAATATTGATAAAAGATTACATGAATGAAGGCATTTTAAGTAACCGTCCAGTAGCAGTTGTGCTGCCTCCGGTCATTATTAGGCAAAATGGCAAAACTAGAAACAAAATGTTAAACTCATAATTCAAATAAACTAAATGTGAACTATGACGGGTAATAATGAAGGAGTCACATGCCATCTCTGGCAAACGGCACAATGACTTTCAACTGCCTCAGTACCCTCAGATATTCCTAAACCACCAAGTTGCATAAACATTGAGGAGAATTTTATTGAAAGAAAACGGCAAAACCAGAGTGTGACGGAAATTCCCTAGTCACTTTCAATCTAGCCAGGCTGTAAAAAGGGGTGGCAGTTACGCAGACAAACAGAGCTGTGGTCTCGGCAGGCACGCAATATCACCCTAGCACCCAAAAGCGGGGGCAAGATGAATTCCAGGAGAACAAGGACACAGAAGAACGCTATGGGATTGAATCCTTTCTTTAATTTGCAAATCAGCGTCACTAATTCACATGCGTTGCAAAACCCATTTGAAGGAGTGACGCATAGCATATAATTTAATGCTGTTTGCACATCAATTGGCTATTTGTTATACTTGCTTTCAAATAATCTAGCCATATTACAGAATGATAAGTGAGTGGTGAATTTCTGGGACTCACCCCTCATGGATGAACTCTTCTAGCGCAGCACACTCTGAGACTAGCTGAGGGAGTTCACTGCGCAAGGCAACATACGACAAAATAGGCAACAAATCATCTGCACCACTGCAAGACAGAATAAAGAGAGGGAAAACTGATCAGTGTAGGAAAATTCATATCATGGAGTTAAACAAATGAGACTATATTCACTCTCATTTACTTTAGATGCTTGTACTTTCAGATCGTGCATTCGTACAAAGTGCAAATCTCGTGAAGCCACCACTTGGCACACAGAAACCACAGGATTTCACATGCTCCAAGGGCCAAGGAGTGCTTGCGTGAGAAACTACCTGGGTGTCCCCTTTCTTGTAGGCCCAGAGGACATCGGATATCTTTCAGCTAAAGCAAGAGAGCAATGGACATAGCAACAAGCTTCACATAGTGCACCCATGCCAAAATAGCTATATTTTGAGGTCAATATAAATCTAGAAACACTAATATAATCAAACACTTCACTTCCATTACTAAATGTGATCAGAACTTGAACTGAAGTTGTTCTTGGATTATGGAATAAAAGTTGAACTTGGCAGGAAATAAGAGTTTTGCCAAAATGCATAAGGATGCGTGCATGCATGCGCGAGTCAATCATACAGACACGCAAGATGAGGAATAAAAGTTCACAGCATGGTGAAAAGATTGTCAGGTGACCGTGCAAATATGGAACAATCAGACATCAATTCAGACAAGGCAACATGCTTTCCTCTCATTTTAATGACAAAAACAGAATGATGGCAAATATTGAACGTATGAGGCAACAATTTAGTTCAAGACAAAAAAATAAAAGCTGTGTAAATGAGAGTTGGTATGTGAAACATGGAGACATGCAATAGAACAAGAAAGGGTTGGAATGCTTTAATTGTTCCTGTGCAGACAAGCATGAGCAAATACAGAAGCCCTAACTGTCAGGCACAAACGGCTCAAATCCCTGCTACCACTTGAAATTCATACTCACAATTGCAATTTCTAGCCCAAATAAATAATTATATATAGCACAAAAATGGCCTGTGAGCATTTTCAACAAACTCAAACCATACTCATTGCAGGCCAAACCATATACAGCATAGGGAGAATACCTTCCTGAAGTACTAAATCATGTAAATTTAAGATACACAATGTTAGACCAAAACAGACACATTCATATGAATAAAGTAAAGATTCACGAGGAGTCTGCACAAAAACAACATGCATGTGTATTTCACACAAATGAATATGGTAGACTGAGTGCCAGCTGAGTTTGTGTGTAGTGGTGATTATAATTCAAAGTAGTTTTAATTAAACAGAAAGCTAGAGTGAGTTAATACTGCGTTTGCACCCGTTTACTGTGATTACAACTGTATTTAAATTGCATGCACGTCAAATAAAGGGTATTTGGTAAAAAAGAAAGGTAGTTCAAGCATTAGCCACTCTGGTGTCCAGTTGATACTGGAAATTAAGGCATATCCTAATTGATCAAATCAGTAAAAATTTCTCATGCTACATTTTGGTCACGAATTTCAACAATAGAGAAAATGTGTGGGCACACTGTCCATTTTATTAGAAACACCTGTACACATGCTCTTTTGTGTAGTTAGATAATCAGCCAATTATAGTGCAGTCATGCAAATTAACATGCAGGACAAATATATACTTGAGTCAACTCTTTCCCAGGTTAGGAATCAAGAAGTCACCCATCATACTCCTTTAAATAAAAACACCATTTAGAATAAATAAATAAATGGATACCCATCTTGTATCCTTTCAGAAATATTTAAAGCAGACAAATGTATTTCCCCTTGTCTTGTAGCAGATAACTGACCAATTGTTGACCATTTTCTTAGCTTGATTGACTTGTGACACCATGTGAAAGCCAGTGTACTGTATATACAGTGTATATTTGCAGTGTAGCACGCAAAACATTTTAAAAGATCCAGCTGAGGCCCTAAGTCCGAGACAGCCCCCCTGCTATGCTTTATCCTCTGTGAGGTTTGATAAAACCTGACAGACTGCCTGTGGGATATTGCAGGATATCACCTACTCAACTCAGAAACTCTCACATCCGTCTCCAACTTATGCTTTAATGCAGGGCAAGGAAATTAAAGTAATTAGAGAGCAAGCTGACCACCTACTAGCACACAAGCCAAACTTGTCCTACTTACATGGCAGCCGTTTTGGGTGATGGGTCATTTTCCTGAAGGAGACGATAATGCTCAGCACAGGCACAAATGAGTCTCAAAGTTCTTACTACAGTGGAAAACAACAATAAAATAGCCAAATGTAACGACTGCTTGATGTGAGACAAGAATTGAATCATTCCTGCAATATAGCAAAAATGACAACTTGATTATTAAAGCAGTTAGTCATCGACAACTACTCATTTTACAAGGTCACTCACCGATGCATTCTAGTTTCTTCTGTGGACAGCAGTCGTTACAAAGCAGTTTTAGTTCTTGCACTGCAGACTCATATGGGTAGGAACCCTGCAAAACGGCAGGGTCTTTGGGGAACAGTTTGTGGGCTACACCAACATCAGCAGGCGAGGCGTTGCGGTACAGGAGAACACTACTCTCAAAAGCCAGCTCTCGATCTCGATGCACCTTCCTAAGGTATTCATAAACAGAAATGTAATACAGTACACATACATGTTCTTTCTTAATAGTCTGTTAGACCTTTAAAAGGTTACAAACGTTTATTAGTTTAACAGTTTACATCACAGGTTCTAAACTCGGGCCCTGGTGTACCTTATCTTGTAAATTGAAGGGGTTTGCTTGAACACATCTACTCAAGCTTAGGAAGGGCTGTTAAGTAGCTGGTTAGTTAAATCAGGCATGTTGGAAACAAGAAAAACATGAATATGTGATGGACACACTGAGTCATGACTAGAATTCGGAATCTGTGGTTTAAAAGAAATTCAGGGTGATTTCATTTGTTTTTAGCTTAAGAGCACCATCTATTGTTTAGAATGAACAAATGTTCACGCCGAAATTAGACTTTGACACTTGCAAAAATAAATTAGCCGTTAAAAAGTTAGCCTCTATTTATATATTTAAGGCTCTGCTCTGAAAATTTGCAGTCTTCTTTGCCATCGGAACAGTGTTTTGCTACTTACTGTAAAAATTGTTCTTGCAAAAGAAACATTTCAAGACCAGACAAGTCCCCTAAACGCACCCAAATGAACCTGCCTACTTGAACTTATTCCATTTGACTCCTGGAGTGCACCCAATTCCCCACATTTCAGTGTTTTCTCTGCTATAACTCGCCCGAGCCAGTGACGTGCCAATTTGCTTGTTTGCGAAATACTTTCTAAACCCACACAATTTTGTGTGTTGGGCAACAGCTGCAACTCCGATATAATTATGTTGCCTTTATCTGGGCAAACGCTGTATGCATTTGGGAAAATAGTAGCTTGGTGGTTAAGGTGTTGGACTGGTGTTCAGAAGGTCTCTGGTTCAATTCCCAGTACCACCTATATGCCACTGCTGGCCCCTTGACCCCTTACGTCCTCAACTGCATAGCTGTACAAATTCAATAACAAAGTTGCTCTAGATAGAGGCATCTGCCAAATGCTATAAATGCTTTATTTAAACCCTACGAAGTCTACTCTTTATTTAGATTCATTCCATTTTAAACAGTTAATTAGCCAACAGGTGTATTGTGCCACATTTGCTGATGAGCAATATTTAGAAAAGGCAAACAGAACTTGATCTACATAAACCACAAGTTAAACTGATTAATATTTACTCCATTTAACGTCAAGTTGTTTAAAAATGGAATACCTAAAGAGGGCCAGTAGAGGGCCCCATATTGGGGTGAAGAAGACCTCCTCTATGTATGCAACACACTGGTCTTTGGCGCTTGCAGTGTTGAGACATTCAAATGAAAGCAGACATAGCGAAAGCAGACGATCTATATCAGAGAAAAACTGTCTAAATTAATGCATTTTATCACAGACACAATCAAGATTCCCAAATGAAACTTTTAGTGGCTGAAGAGGGTCATGGTATTGTCGTTTAAAAATTGTGTGGTTGCTTACCAATTGCATTGTGAATGTCTTTGACTGTGGCTTTCAGGTGTTCCTTCAAAGCTCGCTCTTCCATCTCCAGAACGCAAGCTTCCATGTCACTTTGGGTCAAGTCAAAGGTTATATCAGAGACTGTATCATCTGCACAAGCTGAAGCCCAGTCCAGCTGGTTCATATACGGCTCAAGGTCCTCAAAAGAGTTCTCCCGGTCTGGAGGGACAGGGGCTCGGAGCTCTTCTGAATCCATTTTAGATGCAGTGTTATTAGCGTTCAGGTCGGGAGAAAGTGAGAGTGAGATGGAGGCATCCGACAGGCTGTGAATTATGCTGGGCTTGAGCTGATGCGGCGGACTCTGAGGAAGAAGCAGGCTTTGTGTACTGTATGTAGGCTTTAAAGACACAGAACAGCAAGGCTTTGGGCTTGGAGGAACGGTTTGGCTTATTATGGGGTATAGCCGGTTATATACGTCATATTGGAGCTTCTTCAACAGCTTCACGACAGGATGTTTCGGACAGCTTGGGAACAAAAAAATGATAATTTATTAATAGAAAAACAAAAGGAGCAAGGAAAGCGAAATGCAAAAATCCCTATTTACAGAATAATTATTTCGTTCTAAACAAACATATTTAAGCTTTACATACCTAAAAAGATAGGTCACCAGGCCCAAAACCAAAGAAGCATCATTTGGATTCTTCTTCAGGTTAGCTTTCCACACTTTAGGCCAATCCTAAAGAAGCACACAGAATTAAGAACAAAACGGTTATCACAAACAATTTCTATGCCATATTAATCATTAAAAATATTCAGATAATTTTAACACTTGCATGATCTTGTTCATATTCCAATATATTTGTGTACAGAACTCGCTGCTCCTGCTCCTCAGGTGTCAAAATATCAGAAGATGAAAACTTCCTAACAAATCATACAAATTGAGGGCTTTTTCACAATCCGTTATAGCAAACTAAAGCAATCTTTACAAGCAGTTTTTATAACGAGTAAAAAGAACACTCCATAAATTATTAGCTCACATGGAAAAAACAAACTTGTATTTTCTTACAGGGAATCGTTCGCCATAACATGGTAAATGTTATATCCGCTGCCCACAAAAATCAGCTATAGAAATTGGCAAAGAAAATCCACATTCAACAAAGTTGCAGTGGGCATCACTATTGTGATGTTCAAGTTAGAGGTGTGCTTCAGAAAGACAAGCAACTAGGCAATTTATTGGGGCATGTCTTAGATCAAATAGAAACTCTGCAGGATAAACAAAGACAATAAGCTTTTAGTAACATTTAGTTTTAACCTTTAACAGTTTAAAACATATGAATTTAAAAATAAACATTGTGCACAACAACATTTCACTTTTGCTGTACAGAGTTTAAACACAAAGGAAATGATTCCTTATCATGCCACAATAAAATACATTTTGAAACAGTTAAGCAAATGTTTGTTATTTCTGGGAACAGTGGATACAAAATTCTAACAATTCCGTTTCAACAATTTACCCATTTTTGTAAATTTGTTACTTAAAACATCTCAATTTCAATCAATATCATCGATTTAATTAGTAAACCAATACAAAAATAAGTCCATGCCAATAGACATGCATCACTATGAAATAAAACAGTCTTAGATATAGCCATTATTACACCTCATTCAGTAATATTAGTTCCAAAAATAGCTGAACGTTAAATACAGGGACCTTTGCCATCAACCAGTAGTGGAGTCCAATATGAAAATGCTCACCTGTTGGCTTGCTCCTGTAGCCTGAGTCTCCTCTCTTCCATCTTCCTTTGGAGCTATATTTATTCAGGAAAACATCTACAATTATTGTAACAAATTCAGACAATAACTATAAAAAGTGTGGTTCAGTGTTTCATAGGACACATGAAACAGAACATCCTCTAAAATGGTTACATACCATGTGCACATTTCATGCTGAATTGTGTTCTTTAACCGCAATTTGTGCACATAACCATGGATGTGCACATGTGGACCCAAACCCCAACCCCATCAGTCTGACATGCTCAAGAGAAAGGATACAGCATCTTGCCGAGCTCTAGCAATAATCAGGTTTTCCATCATTTGTCTCTGAAGTGAAAGAGTCTGATTTGGATGATTTAAAAAACAAAACATACATTAGAAACAGTCTACTTATATCATACTAAAATTAGTTTCAATGTTTAAAGGGTAGACAGTTTTAGCAAAAACATAATGGTGTAAAAAAACAAAAAACAAAAAACAAAAACAGAAGATGGCAGTCAAGGATTTAGATGTGGGAAGATAACTTCAGCATATTTAACCAAGCACTTACAAAATACTGTAGCACAACCATCAATGTATGAGGGAAGAAAGCCATCATAGCTTAGCTGCCTCAATTTTGTAAAAACAAACCAATGCAATTCTATAAGCCATTCGTCTGTTAAGGTTTCAGGCTATTTACACAAAAAGGAAGACTTTCATCGATTCTCCTACTCATGACCAAACCACAGTCCTTTTTTTTTTTTTTTTTTTTAACTTGTGGTAAAATTGTACTTGACAGAGTCATTCATTTATTACTTCAAATAAGAGATCTTGATGGCACTAATCAAAAGCGTATTTTTTGTTGAGCTATGAAGTACTGCTACAAGAAGGCACATTATTCTTAGTACTATTTATTAGCATAAATGAATCAATTATGGTTATGCATTAAACAGTAACCGTTACTGCCACTCAGTCATATTTGTTGTTCATGCAGACTTTTGTATGCAATTTAATTGCTTTTTTATTAGCTTAGTCAAGATTTAAGAAAAGTTATATAAATAAATAAGGAAAAATCACTGCCCATTTTTAAAACACTCCTTACTGATTCACCTACTTTTGAACCAAGATCTGAAGATGGCTTCAGCCAAGACTGCAGGGATGTCAAACTCAGTTCCGGGAAGGTCACAGCCCTGCTTTAATACGTATAACATGCAGGTTTCAATTACGCCTTGACTTGATTAGCTGGATCAGGTGCGATCAATTAGGATTGTAGCTGAAACTGTGCAATGATGTGGCCCTTCAGGAATTGAGTTTGACAGCCCTGACCTAGAGCTTCCTTATGAGGATTCAGCTACTGACTAAATATTGTTTTCACAAGTATTATCTGCAAGTATCTGAAATGCAAAGGGATATGTAATTTTAAACATGTATCGTTGATTTCAAATTAAAATCAATTCAAACACTAGACACTGCAAATGTTTTGCAAATTTTCTGCGTGGTAATTTAAAGAGTACAGTATAGACCTTGATCATCAAGTGGCTTCTACACAGTCTAAACTAACTTTGATAGGCTTAATGAGAACCGCTGTTTTGTTTATACAAAGCCATTTTCAACCTCTCACTTTTTATAGGCTTGTCTAGGTGTAAAATTGGTACAGCATAATTGCTCATGCTAACGAGGAAGTTGTTACAAACTAACCTAGCACTAACCTACACACCACAAAGGCTAAGGCAAACATATTGGAGACGAAAATAATGAGACCTAAATAAAATAGCTCAAATTAAATAATACCTTGAAAAACATTTTGAATTTTTTCCAGTACGTAGGAGGACCCAGTGGAGTTTGTCCGTCGCGTCGAAACATTTTCAGCTGTGCTGTGAAGAAATTAACTTCGGTTCCGAACTTAGGTGTCAGCCAATGAAGCTAAACTAACATATTTGTAACGTTGGTTCTTGATTAAAATCACATAACACGCATATAAAACTCAGACTAGCTGAACACCCGCCTGAACGGTATGACACACGTCCCCCCCACACGCAAAGCCAATTTGTTGATCTGCCCACAGAGTGAATCAACTACTAAATCGATGTTAAAGCAAAGGCATCACCTGAGGGGAGGCTCGAGCGCTCATTACCATAAAAAACAATCAAGCCCGTGACCCTGCGCTGACATGGCTACAAAAGCACAGGGATACCGCAGAATCAATTATTTCTGATTATCTTTGTTTTGTCTTTGCTCGTGGTCGAAATCGAAAAGAAGGCTGCCAAAAATCCACCCTAATAATTAATTAACACGGCTAGTTAAGATAATTTGTTGGGGCTGTGGAAAATTCTTAGTGACACAAACTCGGCCAGACGAAGTAAGTTTTAAAAATATATTTTTCTTAAGACGTACCAAAACGACATCCTTTACACCAGGGCTATGCAATTGCCCCCCGAGGCATTTTGTTCCGGTCCTTTAAGAAGCGTAGTGTGAAAAATACATTTCAAGAATAAATTTAGTTCAGTCGCACAACGTAATGTGAAAATACATCTCTAGAATAAATTTAGTCTAGTCGCACAACGTAGTGTGAAAAAGATATCTCTAGAATAAATTGAATCAGTCGGACAATGGGCCCTACAGTTAATAAGTGACGCGCGTCTGTACCATGCAGCATGAGCTGCAGTCTCGGCGCATGCGCGAGAAGCCTCTCTCGTGAGACCCGATGGTGATTACTGCGAGGACGTTGATGGATGAGAACTTTTGTTAGTTTTATTCCCTTCTTAAGTTTTTGGCCAAAAAAAGTGGGAAATTCAGTGAAACCCCAATTTTGTCCTCCTAATATTTGGCCCTACTTTTACACTTGCGAGTCATTCTCACACACGAATTTAATTATGACCAATAATAACGCATGCTTCACCAACAAGCACCCCTGTCTGTGAATCGCGCAGACAACATATACTTCTCTCATAAGAAGCCTAAATTTGAGAACTAAAACTACAAACCTAAAAACTATTGAGATGGCTGTTGTAGTTTAACTAGGGCTACTGAAATAATTTACTTTGACAAACAATAGCATGAAACAATGTGATGTTCCATATTATGAACTTACCGTACTTATTATGCTTCAATTATTTGAGGTATGTTCTAAATGAGTGTGATGTGGCTCTGATTTACCCATTTGAATGTAGAAAAATTTTTAGTGAAAACTATCCTACACCGGCACCTTACAATGTACTGTTACACGTTACAATGTTATGCAGTTTTAACCAACAATATGAGTATGGTTAAATGTAGGAAAACAGTCTTATGGTGCAAAAACTATAACATATGGGCTCCTATATTGCAGTTGAGGTAATCACTCGTATTTCAAGCCATATCTCTCTGGCCCCTCGTTTGGCCTGCTTTTCATGAACTGGCCTCTACGACAAACTAACTGAATAGCCCTGCGATATACCTACACCGCAACTGCACGCTGCAGAGGAAACAATTCAGACATGGCGATAAAAATGATTTTGAACTGTTGTTTTTAGAATTGTGAAATAACACAGCCAATAGCAACAGAGCGCACCAAATGCCAATCAGAAGACAACTTCAAGAAACAATCACAACACCGTGCACTGCTTCAACAATATTTACGCATTTCCCACATTCTCCTCACGGTGAAATGGAATGTCTTTGCTAAGTTTTGGGTTTGTAATAACTTCTCTCTTTATCTGATTACTTTACTTGCTATTTTTTCGATATGGACAAGTCCTGAACTGATGACGCATGTAATTGAAGAGGATATTATAGAAAGGTCTGACATATAATATCTTGTATGTCTGAGCAAAGAGCGATTGTCTATCAATGACCACATGGACATTTACGGTGTAAATCACTTAACACCTTTGTTATAATAGCACCTGCTTTATAATATGTGTATCCAGACATTACAATAATGAAGTGAATGTAATTTGTGTTAGACTGCAGTGCGTGGATGTCTATTGCACATATTTATAAACATCATCAGACTATTAAAACATTGGTCCCGTAAATTAAGTGCGCAAAATTATGTATGTTTATTGCAGAGGTTTTTTATTTCCAAGTCCCAAGTGAGATCAAAAAGAGAGTGGAATGAGAACTGCTTGAGAAGATGTGAGAACATTTACCAGTGATGTTTTCTGTGTGGCCTGACCAGGGGCAAGACGTGCTAGACGTGCCTCATAAGTAGCTTTAAGTTTCTGGTTTTGACAAGACGCTTCCTCAATAGGTGTTAATTCTCTGTAACACAAAATTAGTTGGAATAAAATGTTTATTATATATATTAGTTTCATGAATAAAAATAAGTACGTATCACAGAAGAATTAAAAGAAAGTTTTTTCTTATTTATTTTTCCTCTAATGCAAGGAAGCATGCAACGTCTTGTGCACATGCATTCTTCCATTGGGTTTAATAGTAGCAATGAAAATCTTTTTATGTAGTCTTTGAAGATTTAACAACTAATTTATCCTGAACAGCAGATCTTGTGAAAATCCTATGAAAACACAATGTGAGAGATAAACTGAATGCTAAGCAGGCCTATCACAGGCCAGCATGCACACACATTCCCACCTACATATGTAGGATGTTGCAGCATGTAAATGGAAAACCAATTAATCCAGTGGAAATCCAGTGGAAACCCAAGAAGGAGTCCAGGTGACTCAGACAGAGACTACAACCCAGGACTGACCCCAACAATTTATAGCTTTATACTTAATACAAACGTGTTCTAATACACTATTTCACAAGGTCACTCTGGGATTTACTGATGCCACATAAACAAAAGTGTTGGCTGATCTCAACGACATTTTGAAATATAAAAAAAAAACTTTTGCTGCATGGATCAGTTCTTTATCACAAACCTGATAGCCATGACCAATCGATTTTCAGGTCAATTGCCTCAGGACAGATCTGTGCAGTGTTAAAGGCCGAAACAAAGACAGAATGCGCTCACGCTGCTAGTGTTGCGTGACCATATGAAAGCTCTTAGAAATATGATTGTTTATTTTCTTCACTAAAGGTCTATGAACATGCCTTAAAATATAACACACGTAAATGTGCAGTGTTTGCACAACAGATGGGATTTTTAAGTGTTCTTATAAAGATTACAAAGTGATCAATATTAAGAAAGCACTCAGAAGTACTTCAAAATGACTGATATTACTCTAATCCAGGGGTGCCCAATACGTCGATCGCGATCTACCAGTCGATCTCCAAGGTACTATTGGTAGATCGCATGACAAGGTGAGGTGACATTGTCATGAACTGACGCTATACAAATAAAGTTGAGTTGTTTTGAATAA
>JAOUQX010000030.1:20051066-20063180 GCA_028566295.1 Liobagrus marginatus
TTCTGTATAAATTCAGAATTCCCCCCCCCCGCCCCCACCGAGTCCTCTATAAATCTTGACAAATAAACGCTTGCTGTTATTTTTTCCACAATATCCACATTACTAAAAGCAACAATTGTTATTTTGTTTCTATAAAAATTCAATAATGTTATAAAAAAAAAAAGGAAGTGCATGAAATGTTTTTAACTGGAGTATTGATTGTTTGGTTAGAACATTTGCCTCAAACCTCAGAGGTTGCAGTTCATTTCCTACCTTGTGTGTTCTCCTAGGGTTTCATCTGCATGCTTCAGTTTCCTCCCTTAAAGAAAGCTTAATTGTCTAAGTGTGCAAAAGAGTGTTTTCCCACTCTGAGCTGGAAATGAAATATTTACGCGAGTCAGAATACATACAGAATACACCTTTCCTAATCTGAATTTTACATTTGTTTTGAATTTTATTTGATTATACTCAGATGGCACACAAAGAATTTTGTAAATGACTAAGTTGCTTAAAGCCATGTCGCCCGAGTATAGCATAATAAGATTGAAAAATTATTAAAGCTATTTAAAGAATGAATAACCTATTAGCAAAATATTCTTCTGGGGGAGAATTCTAAAAGCCACTGAAAGCATTTCTTTTCAGACAGGCCTTACATTTTACTTTCCAGACAAAACTCATTCATTAAATTTAATCAGATTCATTCAGATTTAAATGGGTAATGAGTTTCAGATGTTTTCCTAATTCTATGAGTGGCATGAAAGCTGTCAATCGATCATTATCACGCATACTGTTCTCTGTAATTGGCTTTTTTGCCATTATCCTTGATGGGCTGATGGGTTCCCACACAGTTCATTGGGCCCCTTAGCTTTCAGTGAAGAGAGAGAACAATTAAAATTAGTCCGTTCTCTTTCATTCCCCGATTTCTTGTCATCAAAATTTTGTTTCTGCCACTGAGAGACAGAGAGAGACTAAGGGTAAAGGATCCTACAGAAGAAAGACTTCTGTTCATTATCACATGTCTGACGGAGTCACATTTCCCAATTATAATTTCATGCTGCCAGTGATGTGGCTATTACAAAGACAAGTTGCAAAATATAATGGACTTCATCATGATAGAAAAGCATAATGTGCCATTGAAGACACCATCCTGTGCTCCTGCGTGAATAAGCTTCAAGCACATAAGTATACTTTTTGCATATAGTTGATGTGAAGGAAACAACTAAAAGTTAAAAACTTCAATTAATCACAAAACATGATGAATGTATTTCATTTATTAATTGTCTAGCGTTTATCCTGTTCAGGGTCATGGGATGCTGGTGTCTATCAGCTAACTTAGGGTGTGAGGTGGGGTACACACTGGGCAATCACCAGTTAATCGCAGGGCTAACACTTAGAGACAGACAACCATTCACACACACATTCACTCCTATGGACAATTTAGAGGAGCAAATTCACCTTTGCCCAATCACATGTGTTCAGAGATGGGAGGTAACTGGAGTAACCAGGGGAAACCTGCACAAGCACAGAAGAATATGCACACAGAAAGACCCTGGGCAGGAATCGAATCCATGACCCCTTGTTGTGAGGGAGGAGTGCTAACCACTCTGCTATCATGCTGCCACAGTAGAAACTGCAGCCGGCTTAAAATATTAAATCAAACACACTCCTATGTTTTTTTTTTAGTAGACTTGTATTTACATTTACATTTTTTCCTAAATAAAATTCCTAGCCATAGTTCTAACTGATAATCTGAGAGCACAGAGCGACCACTCTACCCTGGACATCGACGGAAACTCTTTGGAGATCGTCAAGAGCACAAAGTTCCTCGGTATTCACCTGGTGGAGAACATCACCTGTTCACTCAACATCTGCTTCATCAGCAGGAGATCACAGCAGTAACTCTACTTCCTACGTAAGCTGAGGAAAGCACATCTCCCTCCCCCCATCCTGAGCACATTCTACAGAAGGACCATCGAGAGCATCCTGAGCAGCTGCATCACCGTCTGGTTTGGGAACTGCCCCGTATCGGACTGCAAGAAGACGCGTGCAGAGAGAATGTAGAGAGGCTCACGGTGGCCGGTTTATTGAGGAATGTTTGGCGCGAAACTTACCGGCTTTTCTCACAGAACTGGAAAACGACACACCCTAATGGCCCATTCACACTGAGATAAATTTCGCACGCAATTTTCGCCAGAGTTTAACGCCTCATTACTAAACCATAGGCACCAAAAACACGTAAAAGCGTCATTTTTAAAGAAACGCCTGGGGATCGTTTTTTTGGTTTGACGTGCCGCGTTAAAAAACTGGCCTACCAATGAGATTGTCGCTTTTGTTCACGTGACGAGCTGCAAAAGTTACAGTAAAAAGCCAACTTGGTGGCGCAAAAAGTACAAAAAGTTCTTGCGGAGCGAGATGATACTTATACGACGATGAGGAAGTAAGCAGTATGAAGTATAAAATTAGAACTTTATCTTTAAGATATATCGCAGCAACCAAACACCAAACATTTTGCAGTGAACGAGAAAATGTTAACAGAAATTACTTAACATTTTAAATATTTATATTTATTTTAATTAAAAATACACTTTCAAAATGCGAACTTTAAGTATTTAGCTTTATATAAGTGTTATGTAGAGAGAACAGAGAAATAGTTTGTAAAGAAAAAATACTAGAATATACAAGCGGTTTTCCAAAATTTAATATAATGATTATTGCTGCTGCTGCTGCTGCTTGAAAAATTAATGTTTCGTTTAGCAGTAAGCAAAATGCATTTGAACAGTTTGTCAAGCGCATAAATATAGTTTCTCTTCTTTTGTGAACGAGTGTGTTAGAGGTCGCCCAGCGCCACCTTGTGTATCGGGGTATTTCTGTTTATCGTTAAGCGCCATCTAATGTGCACGTTGATTCGGCTTATCGCCAAACGCGGGTGATATTTGTCCCGGCGTTTACAGGCCTTAAGTTGCCTGCAAACAAACTGGGTTCTGCTTCCTCCTGCTTCCTAACCTGGGCATCTGCACGCCCGAAGAAGCAGTCATTTTCAGCTCATCCCTGAACCACTCACAAAGATAACTGTTCCTTCCTTATCTCTATTTACGCCTGTCTGTGTTTTTCCACTGACCCTAAATAAAGGTCTTTACAGTTCGATGTTTATAGGAACTGAGGTAAAGTAACACAGAAAGTTTTCCAACAAAAAAGGAAGAAACCAAACGTAAAAAAGTATTTTCTATCTAAAAATTCCAGTGATAATAATCATGGCTGGGTTGTGTGTCCTCACGATCCTCATTTTATCTAATAGAATGATACCTTCTATTTTAGCAATATCAGAGAAGTGAATTTACAATTGAATTGTACAATTATAATTCACAAATAATTGAGGAGAGAATAATAATTTCTTTTCATTTAAAGGTGGTTGTGTTCTGTATATATTTTTAGGCAGGAATGATTTGAAGAAAATATCTTTGGTGATGCCATTATTTTACTGAAATGATTAAAACATTAGTTTATGGAAATTCTGGACCATACAATTTGAATACATTTGAATTTGGTTTGAAATAATGGCATAATCAGTGGTTGGCAGAGCGTTTAAGGTTCAATGCATTCAACCCAATCAAACCTGCTTAAAAACTGCAGAGGCTGTTTTTAAATTAATTTCAGGATACTGAAGCATGTAAGTATGCATTGGTAGCTGACAGAAATGAGCAACTATGTATTTGCAGAATTCATAAAAATACCTTGATCTTAACAAAAATCTTACTTTTTTTCTTAACTAGTGAGAACTAACCACAGTAAGGGTTATCTTTTGAACTTTACAGTTGATTATTAACCAGTTAATGGATATCTCAATGACAAGTACAAATGCATGTGGGTGGCATGGTGGCAGACTGCTTAACACTCCTACCTCGCACCAAGAAGGTCATGGGTTTGATTCCTGCCCAGGGTGTTTCTGTGTGGAGTTTGCCTGTTCTCCCAATGCTTGAATGGCTTTTCTCCGGGTACTCTGGTTTCCTCCAAACACGTGATTGGGCATATGTGTATTGGCTATGAAAGTGAGTATGAATGCTTTTCTGTTTCCAAGTGCCCTGCACTAATATCCCTGCGATTAACTGGCAACTGTCCAGGGTGTAACCCGCTTCACGCCCTAAGTTAGCTGGGATAGACTCTAGCGCCCTCAAACAGGATAAGTGGTAGACAATGGCTGGATGGACAACTCAAAATCAGTTAAATGTTGGAAATGACCTTAAAACTGTAACAGCTATTATGAGCCTTGAAGGGAATCATTTCTAAGCACACAGATACCAATCAGGCAGCTTGTGATGAGTTTTGCCATAGTAGATGCAACAGTGGTAAAAACAGTTAAGGGTTCATTTTGCTGCACATCTAGTGTCATAATAAAACAGAACAGCCTTAATCATTGTCCATTTTAGTGACAGGGTCTGGGACTGTGCAGACAATAAAGTTGTGTACGTGTGTGATGTGATGCCTAGATACACAGCTGAAAGATTGTACCTGGCTTCTGTCTGGGCTCAGAGAGGGATATATATTGGTGAGTGATTCACTCAAAGGCTTCTGCTACTATAGCTGGAACGAAATCCACAGTGAGTGTGAGACTGTCTCAGCACATCTGATGAATTGCCTCTCTCTAGCCACCTTGCATAACACAATATGCATCAGAGCGAATGCACTGAAGCTAAGCTTATGTTTCTGTGGCCCAGCATTAACACAGACCATTTGGCTTCTGCCAAACCACTGAACCTGTTCTAAGTCATAGGGATGGCGGTGATGCTGGCTGACTCTCCCATTAAAATCCCTTAGATAAACGCACTGGTGGAGACCTCCTGCTACGCCATCAGCCATATGTCTCCTTCAAACTCTATAAACACCAGCTCATTTTGTTCTTTCAGCGCAGCCCTCACTAGTCTCCTCACTTCTCGCCTTCATTCTTTCTACTTTAGCATTTTTTGTTTATCTGGTTTAATTTTTCTTACCTCATTACCCTGTCTCTGTTTCTAGTTCTCATTCAAAATTCCTCCTTTCATAGAATTAATCATTTCAAACCACCATTTCCATTTCCAACCACCTTTAAATTAATTGCATATACATTAATTGCTGATTTTGTGTTTAAACAGACCTCACATAGACAAAGGAACCTCAAATGAAAACTGAATAAATCAAGCTTTATTGTGTATATTAGAAAAGGGAAATGTCTTAGCTGTTCTGTGCTAAATACCTGGTCATTAATCTTTCCATCTGGTTCTCCTTCTGTAACGTCTCGCTACAACCGAGAGGCAATCTTCGGCTGGCAAGACGAGAACCGGGAAGCACGAAAGATCCAGGCGCAGGTTTGGAAAACATAGTCTGTTATTTAAAGGTGTGTAACCCAGCATACGGCACTCAAGCAAACTTTGAAACAATAATGATTCACGCTGGACTTACGCCAGCGCCCTCTATTTATACTAAACGTGATTAACTTAACAAAACATAATCAGGTGTGCATTGTTAGGTGTGGGCGTGGTCATGGGTGTGTGTGTGTGTGTGCGTGTGTGAACAAAAGCATATGAGGTCATGTGAGCAGCAAAACAGTGAAACACGCACACAGTCTCGTAGCGTCTTCCGGTGGACGACCGGGCCAAAGTCCTTTGCTATTACACCTTCAAGGCAAAGTCCTTCATAAAATGCAGTTTTTGTAACTTTCGTAAACTTTATTTTAGCAGTTTATTTTAGCATTGCTTAATATTGCTTATGTCACTAATTAATTCACTACTCAAACAACAAGGGAACCAAGGGAATTATATCTGATTGTATGGTGTACAATAATAGTCGTGGGCGGGACCTGGCATTATTTAATTGCTTTTAAACATAGTTTAGTATAAAATAAATGCATAGATACTAAAACTTTGAAATATTGAGCTAATTTAAATCCAAACTACCAGCTTAAATTAACTGTGACTGAACTGAGTTTGCACTTTACATAATTGTTATAAGGCTCATAAATATGATCTATGATTTTATTGGAAATAGAATGAAATGGCCGTAGTGTTCAGAGCTTTAAGAATGGGTTTCTAATGGGTACAAAAAGACAAAATCTCTGTTACACGGTCAGCAACGCTGGGACTTATAGCACATTCATAAAGATTGTGTAAATATTTTATAAGGCAATAGAAGAGAATTTATGTAAGGCCTATGTAGACCTGAGAGATCTCATAAAAATTTTAATAAAGTAACAAAAGAGTGAAGAGAGTATGACACCACTGTATGTGTGGAATTTTATCTTTAGTTAAATTCATTCATAAAAGAATGAAGAAATATGTTATTATGCACAAAGTATTCCTCCATCACTTTACCTTTTGGGTTACTCCTGCATTTACTGTACTGAAACTGAAGTGCATTATGATTCAAAGCCGATAACATACCCTTCAAAGTAAAATGTAACTTATTGACATTTTAAAAATTATGTTTTAACTTTAACGCCTGCCGCATGGCAGCCTAATAGATGAAGCAAAAGCCCGCCAATCAAATTAGCAGTCAAATGTGCATTTTTAAACACTGATACATCATACACAAGTCATGACCTGCATCATTAAAAATTACAATCACTCATATAACCATGATAACTTTTGGGTTCTTTTGTAAATTTTAGGATCTGTTAAGAACTGCTGAGATTTGACCTTTGTTTATGAATATGTTATAAGTCCTTAAACAACTAAGCTTCAAAGAAACTCGGAAAAAGTTACAAAAAACTCTTAGTGCATAGCATAATGCAATGTCCTTTAACAAACTCTTCTACTAAAGATACAGTATAAATTCAAATCAAATTCAGATCTTATTTAGCACATACACATACTGTACATGCAGTGAAATGTTTTTATTCCGCATATCCCAGCTTACAAATTTGAATGCTGGGGTCAGAGCGCAGGGTCAGCCAGAATGTGCGGCGCCTCTGGAGCAAGTGAGGTTAAGGGCCTTGCTCAAGGACCCAATGATGGTAGCATGCCTGGTGTGAGGCTTGAACCCCCGACCCTCTGATCACTGACCCAGAGCCTTATACCATTGAGCCACCACCACCACCCTAAAAGCATAAACAGTGCAGACAAATCTCAAAAAAACAACAATAAAACCTTTGCAAGTCTTTAAAGAAGTTGTCCAATGTTTTTTAATGCTTGGTTATATCAGGAATACAAAATAAGCATTTTTGTCAGCTGTATTAGCTACTATATCAGTTGAAAGGTTGAGCGGCAATGAGAGGATCAATAAGAGCATGAAGCTAAGTGTGGTGGAGTTGTTTCTGCATGCTGAGTCTGAAAAGGGTAAGAAGCATTGATGGTTATTCATGAATCATGAACATCTTGTGAGGCACTTTGCCCCCAACAACTTTCAAGAAATGGCAGCTGTCTGGCAAGGAACGGATCCTTGCTGTAATACAGTGCTTAATCAAAACGTTTTTACTTTGAGTGATTTTTATTATTTAGGTTTTTTTTTGTGCTATTTTCGAATAAAATAATAAACGTTATTTCTTAACGTCTTATTTTTCTTCATTTTAGATTTTGTATTATAGAAAGAATATAAACTGATATCACAGACGAAATAGAAATATCCAATAGGAGTGAGTTATATACCTGTATACATCATTTAGATCATAAACTTGACCAGCTGATGGTCTTGCACTATCACACAGCAATAGAAGCTTGGCGGTGATGGGGTTGTAAACCTCTATCATCACCTTCTAATCAGTAGTCCAACACCTTAATCACAGAGATTCCTAATGTAATTTTCCGCAATAATTTGCGTGTTGTTTTGGAACTTAAAAGAAGTTGTTCTAGTGCAAGAACATGTGATTAACAATAAAGATCATAGAGTAATTTTTAGTATATTCTGCCTGTACTTTATCTGTCTTCATTTTTTTCTTCTCTGCCACGTTTAATTCTTATCACCAACTTCATAAGCCTGCCAATACTGCCAATAATAAAAACATACACAGACAATAGTGATGATGTAAATTGATTTGTGGCACAACGATATGATCCTTTGGATAAGCTGCAAGATATCTTTTTTCCTTTTACTCTCAATCGAAAACCCAAACCACTGGGATGTCCTGTTTCGCATTAAAGAAAAAATATTCATTTTGTGTGAATGGACATATTATCCAATGTACGTTTTTTCTTAACAGGTGGGAAAAATGCATAATGAAATATATTTAATAGTGTAAGATTAAAATATATTATGAGCAAGACACAGAATTTTTTTTGGGAAAACTGTATGTACACATCGTTTTATCTTAATTCTAACAAACACACACATTGTGGGTTGATTGAAATCTCTAAATGGTCTATAGAGTGTAAATGGGTGGGTAAGCATGTGAGGTGGCAACCCTTCCAGTTAAGGGTCTTGTTCAAGGACACAACATCACGGACACCTGGTAGGGTTAAAATTTGAACATACCAAATTTTGAATCAGTAACCTAAAGCCGTAACCACTGAGATTAATGTTTACATACATGTTGAGAAATGAAGACCTTTATAAATATAAGTACTATATAAAAAACGTGAATATTCTGAAATTTTAATTTATACTTACGGTATTTAGCAGACTGCCTTAATCAGACTTAGAGGCTTGCTCAAGGTCACAGCAGTGGGAGCCTGGTGGTCCTTGGAATTGAACCCAAGATATTACGATCAGAAGCCCAACACCTACATGTACAGAAATGATCTTTAGTTAGAATTGCAGTAAAATGTATAAAATGCCAATTTCTAAAATGCAAATTCACTAAATACAATAAGCAATTTTCATAACCTTAATTTTCTTGTACGTCAGTTTTCTACTGGCTCGGTTTCTACAATTTTACACATTTTAAACATACTTTTTCTTATACAATATAGCTATGCACATAAACATCTATTTATACAGTATAATCATATTTCCCCCCTCCTCTGTTGTCTACATTGAAGCTACAGAGAACAAACTGAAATTTTCCAGCAAGCCCTGAGCTGCTCTGGGTGTCTCTTATCGCCCTGCTGCAATTACCAGTTATGACCAGCGGTCTACTTCGGCCTCTCCTGGATGACACATCTGGAGCTGCACCGAAAGTAAGATTGCACTTAAATTGCCGTTCATTGATCTGACTTTCATCTTTACAGTTGAGGGCAATTTCTGCTATGGAGTTCTGAGTTGCTCAGTCAGAGGTCAATACGTCTACACCAGCACAGGGACACTAAAGAGCTTAAATTATTATACTCACAGCAAAACCCGGTTTCATCTTGTAGTAAATTTATATAATATGAATCTATATAAATACAATAAATTAGTTGGTAAGTAACAGAGGAAGTAGACTAAGAATGTAAGTGAGAGAAACTACTAAGAGATTAAAGCGTTAAACTTATTTACCATTGCATATTTGACTGCAACATTTTTAAAATACTCATTCTTTAATTTTATTCATATTTAGCTTGATCAAAGTTTTTTCTTTTTCTTTCTTTTTTTTTTTTTTTTTTAACAGCCTTGAATAAATGATTGCTCATTTTGTATCATTGTAAATGATGCTCAAAACAACTCACTTTTCAAACATTCAAAACTCTGGTCAGGGAAAGAACTTTTCAAGACCTTCGAAAGCACCTTTCAAAAAGAGCAAGATAAAGTATTTTGGACTGAATGTCAGTGTCAAACTGGTCATTGCCCTGAATAGCATTCCGTCTTCCGCCTATGCCAAATACAAAAACAACCCATGAAATCACCAAAGTTTATTTTTGCCTTTAAAGGACATAGAGGAGCCAGAATGCTTAATTAGTATTTTTGGATCAACGATTTGACTGACATCGTTAAAAACGTTGTATTTTGGTTTCTTATGTTGAGTTTATTCAGCATAAAATGCTGTGAACTCTTCTATGTGGGAGGTGTTTATCTTTCACCTTTTAAACTGCACTTAGAGAAGAAAAAAATTGTTGTTGGCATTTATGGTTATTATTTTTAGATGTATTTTCGCCAAAGTTTTCATTTGCCAAGCCCAGCCAACCAGACAGCTCTCCCCTACACGACAAAAGGTGCCAACCAAGGAGGCTTTAGCCTAGGTATGGCTAGTTTTGCCAATGACACCTTGGATGGTCAGGATTTAGACCTGGTTTTGACTGAGCGCACGTTTTACTCGTCTGGCATCCTGCAGCTGCATTCAGAATTGCTAAAAATATCTACATTATTCAGGGCATAATACGTACTAAATCTCTGTCATAGATAAATCTCGAGTATTACCTAAGAAGTTTTTATACGCACGATTATAAATTGTTTATCAGAAATGTTTTTTTGTGTCTTGTAATGTCTTACAAATGTCTTGTCAATGTAAGAAAGGAATTCATAAACCTTGAATTTTTCCACTTTAAACACCCTTGAAGTACCGCATAAGTAGCAGTTTTTTTTTATAAAGTATATAAAACACAGCACATTCTCTCTATTTGGAAGTTTGATTAAGTTTCTAATAACATAAACTAACGATTTTTGTTAGAGCTCAGCAGGAGTTTCAAAATGTCATGAGTCAGGCATAAGCCAGATTGATGCCAGGTGTGCTCTTTAAAAGAAATAACCTAATCTATAATGAAACTATTTTAGATTCCTCAGCCACTGGCTTTTAGACTTCAAACTATTAGACATCAAGCATCGCGTTAGTTCAGGCGGGCCGCGTCACTCAAACTCGCACCAGCTGACAGTCAGTTGTTCCATGACGTGTACCAATCCAGTCGTGACACCTGTCACAGCGGTTCATTAAAATCCCCATTCATTCTGCCTCTCTATCAACTCCCTCCCCATCCCAAACTCAACCTAACTGGATTCCTAATCTAAACGGTCGTCCGTTCACGACCGCCTCCAGCATACAGTAATTTCAGTCATCATCGTTCGCCCGCGTATTCAGCCATTACAACACTAATGTAATAAGGACCGTAATTTACGTACGCATGTACAGTACGTATCTGTTCTGTACCCCAAGGGGGATTAGACTTGCTTCTCTCCCCGTTCTGTCCAAGCAAGGCTTCATAGACGGGCGCATGGAGTTCGCCCAGAACAGATCTATGCATTTATTTATGTATGCAACAGAACGTATGCATTTATCATTATAATAAATAGCATTTGATGAAAGCAGCCTGACTGAACTGTGGGGGATCAATCTCTAATGATATATTTTATTTGCTTTCCATATTTTATTAGCATTTTTACAAGCAATTTATTAACTAAGTGGATAGGTAAGTAGACTTTTGTTGTATGTATGTGTTTGTCTATTAGTATGGGACAGAAATAGAGAAGATCATTGGGGAGATGGGAGCACCCTGATGGGCAGGATGAGCTTTATACCAGGATTCATAATTTCCGAACGATATCAGTCTGTTTATCATTCATATTTTATCCTTCACCCTTTATTTGCTGCAAATAAGTGCTTATCTGTGTGTTTTTTCATGTGATTTTAGGCACTTTCCCATTATCTCTGCTAATGAGTACATGGGAGTATAATTGTTCTCGCTGGAGCAGAACTTAAATAGGTTTGCGGGGGAATCTTGCTGAAGGGAAACATTTGTGTTTGTTTGCTTGCCACCTGATTATCTCAGGGTTTAATTGATCGTATTATTAAACTTTGCCTACGGTTTTAGATTTAGCCAGTGTATAAAACCCACGAAGATTAGCAAATCTTATCTTTCCCTCTTAAGCCAATTTGCCCACAACTCAGGGAAATGGCACACTATCTTGCAGTATGCTTAATTGTGCAATTACACCACTACATGCCGGAGAATATTGTAAACACAAATTCTTAAGCTTTTATGCCAAATATAAACATAATTGCTTGATTGCAACAATCAGTATATTTGAGCTGTTTAAGACATTTCAGCTAAGTCTTTATTAGAGAAATTCATATTTCCAACAAGGAGCGGAAACATTTGTTGATCAAGCTTTATAATTCCTTCTATTCAGTGATGCTTATAATAAAATTTATTAATTGTGAAAAGAGTGACTGTATTGATTCTTACATCTGTACCATAGCAAAGCTTTTCAGTGATAGATAAAAAAAAAAAAGATAAAAGATAAAAACTTGAACAACAGCATTTAACTATAGCTTTTTATAAGCAGTGAAAAGTCTGGTGGGCTGGTGGGCTGGTGGGCTGGTGG